>JAUTBT010075532.1:0-13320 GCA_032361225.1 Lepetodrilus schrolli
ATAATTTCCCGTAGAGACATTGCATGCGACGCCTCTACCATAGTGAATGAGAAATTTAATATGTGAACATCTATAGTACCGAAGGCTCCGTCGGTTGTGGCTCATCAATTTAGCTCATGTGGCGGATGGCGTAAACTTATCCGTACGCTGTAGTTCTCCTAGCTCCAAGGCACACCAGCGACTACCGGGTTGTTGCACCGTTGCTTTTATTCCACACAGCTCAGATCCGTGTTTAATTTTACCTCAGGACGTCATACCTCCTGCGGCCTGGGAGCTCGCTACTCGCATGAATCAAACAAACTCATATTGGCGACCCTGTCATATACTTTATATGATGTCATTATTATTAATACATGCCTCGGAGAATAGTTATGTCATCAACGGTTACGCAAGTTTCTCAAGGTGGTCGAATCGTCATACCTGTGGAGATGAGGCAGAAGATGGGGATGCAGGCAGGTGATCAGGTGTTGCTAACTTGGTCTGAAGAGTCGCATGAACTACATGTTTCCACGCGTAAGCAACGTCTCAATCATGCGAGGGCATTGGTGAAACGCTATGCCAATACCGAAGGTTCTGTCGTTGATGAGCTTATTCAAGAGCGTGGGCAGGCCGCTGTCGGTGAGTGAGGAATGGAGTTTCAATTTTTCATCCTAAGCAACTACAAAAACAAATTCAATACCCCAGTAAAACCATACAAACGATTGTGAAAAAACTCGCCGCTGGCATAAAACCCCACCAACGGAAACTCGCCTAGGGTTTCACTGATGAGTTTCAATTCTTCAGAATTGACCCCAAATTGTTCGCGGCCCCTTCCCATACAGGAGTAATACACCGCGCCGCGTATCGCTCTACCTTCGCAGCGATTGCGTAAACTCTCTAGCATTCGCAGCATATCTTCGCGTGCCGTATTGCCATCGCGATGGCAGAACATCAATCGATCGTTAGTGTGGATCATTTCGCCAATGGCAATTCGCTCCTGGCCTGCATCAATGCCGATTAAGTTGCGCACCATGTAGTCGCCGGTATCGCTGCCGGTCAGTGGTAAACCCACAAAGATATAGCCACCGAGGCTGTTGAGATCGCGCGCTAGTATTTCACCGACATCCTCTTTTAATATGGCCAGCGCGCTACGATTGTCCAGCTCTTCGATTACATTTCTGTCAGAACGAGTGACGTTGTGGATTGGGCCGACGGGGCTGCAACCCTGGGTATGACCGGCTAATACGGTGACTTCGGATGAAAATAGCACACCGGATAAGCCGCCGCTCTCAACACTATCGGCAATTTGTAACGATTCCGCCTGGGAGGATGTTAGCCCGCCGACGAAAAATCCTTCCCCCAGCCCTTTCGCGAGTTCTTCCATTAATGTTGGAGTGGAAGGGTTGCTAGGGTCGCCGTGAATGATGGCGAAGTTGGCTTGATGAGAATCGATCCAGGTACGGTTGGTTTTAAGAAAACTGTCGGGCGCCGCTTTTAGATTGGGGATTATTCGAAAGCTCTCAAGTGGGAAATCCGTCAGCATAATGGCCATGGCAGGTTGGTCATAGACTTCCTGACCTTGAACGCAAATCGCCATGCCGACGCTGCCGACCCAATGCTCTATGCCGGTAGCTTGTTGCAATAAATGCAGAATATGGTCGAGTTCGCGAGCGAGCGCATCGGTGACATAAATAAATCCCAGGCTGGTATCTGATGGGATATCACCGATTTGGCCCAAACAGGTGTTCACCAGTTCACGCGGTTCGGCGCCGATCGTGTAGCAATGCAGAAAAGGTTTCATGAATGCTTTATTAGGAATTTCTAGAAAGGATAGCATTCAGCAACAAAAAAGGCCCCGATTAAGGGGCCTAGAATGCGTTCAGAGCGCTAGGCTCAAATCTAATAGCCTAATGCTAGACTATCGGCCGTCGATCATTTGCCCAATAATTGGCGTTAAGATAATCTCCATGGCCATGCCCATTTTTCCACCCGGCATAACGATGGTATTGCGTCGTGACATAAACGAATCTGGCAGCATCGAAAGCAGGTAAGGGAAGTCGACGTTAAATTTCTTGGGGTCGGCAAAGCGAATGACCACGAAACTTTCATCCGGGCTAGGAATTTCTCGGGCGATAAATGGGTTTGAGGTGTCCACTGTGGGTACGCGCTGGAAATTGATATCCGTTTTCGAAAACTGTGGCGTAATGTGGTTTACATAGTCCGGCATGCGTCGCAAGATCGTATCTACAATGGCCTCTGGGGAATAGCCGCGCTCGGCGCTGTCGCGAAATATCTTCTGGATCCACTCTAAGTTGACGATGGGTACAACGCCGATACCGAGATCCACATGTTGAGCGGCATCGTAGCTGTCGCCTTTTACGAGACCGTGTAAGCCTTCATAAAACAGTAAATCATTGTTGTTATCGATATCTTCCCAGGGCGTGAATTGTCCTGGACCCAAATCGATATTCAAGCGTGCATTGTGCTCGGCTGCTTCATCTTCGCTATGCAAGTAATAGCGCTTTTTGCCGCTGCCGCTCTTGCCGTAGCTTTCAAACAACTCTTCCA
The DNA here is from genome assembly GCA_032361225.1 of Lepetodrilus schrolli. Taxonomy (NCBI): domain Eukaryota; kingdom Metazoa; phylum Mollusca; class Gastropoda; order Lepetellida; family Lepetodrilidae; genus Lepetodrilus; species Lepetodrilus schrolli. The sequence goes on from JAUTBT010075532.1 coordinate 2,548, forward strand.
GTTTGTCAAACAGATTGGCGTTGGGTCCGAAATGACTGAAGTAGCGGTTACCTGATTCTTCCTGACTGTTCATTTCTGCCTTCATGGCCACACGATCGAAGCGGTGAAAGCTGTCGCCTTCTACAATGACCGGGCTGATATTCTCGCGCGCAAAAATATGCTCGAAGGCTTTTTTAACGGTGGAAGTACCTGCTCCTGAGGAACCTGTGACGACCACGATAGGGTGTTTTTTGGACATGAATGCTCTCCCAGTGGAGTTATTTAAGGATTAGCCAATACTAAAGACCAACATTTAAAGGCTTGTTGCGCTTGGATGTTGGCCCTAAGTTCTGAGTGCTGAGTTAATGTAAGCGCGCCATTCTACCGGTCTTCCTCCGGTAGCGCCAAGAATTCAAGTAATCTTGTACTTCATCAATACTAAAGCGGTACTAGTTTCTTCGGAACATCAGATCCCATACGCCATGGCCTAGCTTCAAACCACGTTGTTCAAACTTGGTGATAGGTCTTTTTGCTGGACGACGGATATAGGCGCCCGTTGGCGAAAGGTTTTTAAGTTGCTGATGTTCTGTAAGAATTTTAAGTGTGGCCTCGGCGTAGTGCTGCCAGTCAGTCGCAATATGCAAGATACCGCCTCGCTTTAGTTTACTCGTGACTTGCTGAGTAAAATCGGCGCTGATGATGCGTCGTTTGTGGTGGCGCTTTTTCGGCCAAGGATCTGGGAAAAATAGTTGCACCGCATCCAGAGATTCGGCGGGAATCATGGCATTCAACACTTCCATCGCGTCTGCGCAGATGACGCGGATATTGGATAGCTGATCGCGCTCTATGAGCTGTAGGAGATGACCGACTCCGGGCCTATGTACCTCGACTCCAATAAAGTTCTGCTCTGGTTGCTCGCGGGCCATTTGAGCGAGCGACTCGCCGTTGCCGAAGCCGATCTCCAGTGTGACCGCGTTTCCATTACCAAATTCGGTGCTGAAATTCAGATAATTATCCGAAAACTCAATACCATAACGAGGCAGTAGGTCCTTTAACGCACGTTTTTGTCCAGGGGTGAGGCGGCCTTCCCGACGTACAAAACTCCGTATGGGACGGGGTTGAAGATTCGCTTCCATATTATTTTAAAAGAATGCGCCATCAATGGGGGAGGAGGCTGAGGCGTAGCGTTTACGCGGCATGCGTCCTGCATGAAAGGCCTCGCGACCTGCTTCGATGGCTTTTTTCATTGCTGAGGCCATTAAGATGGGGTCTTTTGCAGCGGCAATTGCGGTATTCATCAAAACGCCGTCGCAACCCATTTCCATTGCAATTGCAGCATCGGAAGCCGTACCGACGCCCGCATCCACAATAATCGGGACGTTGGCATTTTCGATGATCTCTAGGATATTGTAGGGATTGCGAATGCCTAGCCCAGAACCGATAGGTGCGGCCAGCGGCATTACCGCAACACAGCCCATTTTCTCCAGCTCCAAGGCAACAATAGGGTCGTCATTGGTATAAACCATGACATCGAAGCCTTCTTTAATGAGGACTTCAGCAGCCTTCAGCGTTTCGGTAATATGCGGGAATAAAGTTTTTTCATCACCCAAGACTTCCAGTTTAACCAGGGTGTGGTCATCCAGCAATTCGCGTGCCAAGCGGCAGGTGCGAATCGCATCTTCAGCGTTATAACAACCCGCAGTATTGGGCAGGATGGTGTACTTCTCAGGCGGAATTGCTTCCAGCAAATTGGGTTCCCCGGGGTTCTGGCCAATGTTCGAGCGGCGAATTGCCACAGTAACGATTTCGGCGCCACTGCTTTCCGTGGCAAGGCGTGTTTCCTCAAGATCTTTGTACTTACCCGTCCCAACTAATAACCGGGATTGATAGGTCTCGCCTGCGATCGTGAGCGTGTCAGCTTGTGTCATATTGGTATTCCGGGAAGTGAAGAGTTAGCCGCCACCAATTGCGTGTACGACCTCGATCTTGTCATTCGCTTGCAAGGCTGTTTGGGCGTATTGACTACGCGGCACGATTTCTCGGTTGATCTCCATGGCCAAGCGTTTTCCGCCTAGGTCGAGGTGTTCCACTAGCCCTGCAGCCGAAAGCTTGTCGGGTATTTCTGTGGTAGTGCCGTTTAGGATGATCTGCATGAGTCACTTGCAAGTATAATAAAGCGCTTATAGTAACAAAGCTGAATTAAGAGTGTGGGATGCTGAGTTAGAAAAAACAGCGGGTAGAGCCTAAGCTACCCCACCCCCCCGCTAATGACCTGGTTCAATCTCCATTACCCACTCCATTGGATTTTACTAAGTTTTAATTGGTCAATATCACTTACTAGTGGTCGAAGTTGGCATATCCAGCCTCAAATTTTTTATCAGTGTTATCGGATTTATGATCGTCCCGAACGTTAAATACTGATAGAGCCAGTCGCGTAAAAAATTGCGAGAAAAACACCTCGGTAGGAAAAGTTTAAAGTTACAAAGGAAGGTGAATACAAAATAGTAAGACGCTTGAGCCACGTGGCGTATCCGGTTAGCGTTAACGTCTAGCCTGACGTAGTTGGATTCCAGATTCCAATTCAACCCTCCCCATATGTTTTCACTTCCATCACCAGCCTAAGGAATCATGGTGTTGGCTTACGTGCAGTGTATTGCCCTTTGAAGCTCATTTAAAGATGGCGCGATTAAGCGCTGACAAATGAACGATAAACAGCTACCTGAATATCAATTGGCCTGCGATCATAAAGTACTGGTAATAAGGATACTGTCAGAACGTTACGGGGTAGGGCCGGTCGCGTGCTTTTTATAGGATAGACGTTTAGTTCTTCATGCTCATTCCATATTGGGCAAGGCTGGTGAGTGATTTTACTTAAAGCACGAGGTATACTCTCAGAAAGAAACGTGTAATCAAAAAACGTTAGTGAAAGGTGAGATAGGGCAATAAGCTCGCTCAGGAGAGTAGTTGTATCTGTTTGTGATAGAGATCAACCCAAATTCATTGGGCCAATGGTCCGTTCCCGTTCGTTCCTGATTTCCCCCACCTCAATTTATTCATGCACACCATGATTTTCAGAGTGTGTGAGTTTCCTAAGAAGTTGCATACTAAAAAATAAGTTTTAGTCCGAGATGTGTGTTTGGTAAATGGAACTCCATCTGCTAGTGATGCTCTAAGGTTTGGTTGCTGTTTTATACACGGTAGGGCGGTAGCGTGCCTGATGAATGTTATGAGCTATTGTGAGGTGCCTTCATGGGTAACCCTCAATAGTTTGTGTTTTTTATGGGCGGGTGATATTGGGGCGTGTTAAAAGCCAAGGTTTATAAAATTAAATTATTTGTCGCTCTTATCAATGGCACTCTATGTGTTGCTAGAGCTTGTTCGCACTAATCAATAGTTGCTGCCGGAGGCCATTTTTTTGCTTAACAAGACAGAAGGGGAGTGGTGTAGTGAGTCTACATAAGCGACTGATAACGTTGTTAAGCGGGAAAATGGCCCCGTCCCTTCGAGTTGCGCCTAAAAACTATTGATTAGTGTGAACAGACCCTAGAATAGGGCAGAAAATAGGATAAGGAAATATTAGAAGTTGCTTGGGTATGATCAAAATTAATGTGATAGGTATGGGGTGAGATCGATTTCCTCCACAGATGGCTACGCGATGATCATGAATAAATAATATTGGAGCTAATTGTTGAAAATCACTATATATGGTTCAGGGTACGTAGGGTTGGTCACTGGTGCGTGCCTTGCTGAGATGGGTAATCATGTCCTCTGCGTAGACGTGGATGAGGGTAAAATATCCCGGCTTAAAAAAGGAGAAATTCCAATCTATGAGCCCGGCCTAGAGTCGATGATCCAGACTGCGATCAAGCAGGATCTGATCGAGTTTACAACCGACATGAGGCAAGCCGTAGATCATGCTGAGATTCAGTTTATTGCCGTTGGCACTCCATCTGATGAAGATGGTTCTGCTGACCTGCAATATGTACTCGCTGTCGCCGAGTCCGTCGGCAGTTATATGACCGAACGCAAGATCATCGTTGATAAATCCACAGTGCCTGTTGGGACGGGTGATAAGGTTCGCGCTACTGTTGAAAATAAGCTAAAAGAACGAGGAGAAAAACTTGAGGTTCATGTTGTTTCAAATCCTGAATTTCTCAAAGAAGGCTCTGCCATTAGTGATTTCATGAAGCCGGATCGTATTATTCTTGGCACTGACTCAACCTATGTCCAGTCTGTCATGCGCGAACTTTATTCTGCTTTTTGCCGTACGCATGAAAGACTTATTGTTATGGACATTCGATCGGCCGAACTTACCAAGTACGCGGCTAACGCCATGCTTGCCACCAAAATTAGCTTTATCAATGAAATTTCGCAGTTGGCAGAGGGGCTTGGTGCGGATATCGAGAAAGTTCGCTATGGGATCGGTTCTGACCCTCGAATAGGATACCAGTTTATGTACCCTGGCTGCGGTTATGGGGGGTCTTGTTTCCCCAAAGATGTTAAGGCGCTAGAGCGCTCAGCTAGGGAGATTGGTTTTGATGCCGTTGTCCTTAGTGCCGTCGAAGAACGTAATTATTTACAAAAAAGGACCATGTATAGCAAGCTTTCTCAGCATTTCTCCGGCGATTTGTCAGGTAAAACAATCGCCATCTGGGGGCTTGCTTTTAAACCCAATACTGATGATATGCGTGATGCGCCCAGTCGAATCCTAATGGAGTCAATTTGGGAAGCTGGGGCTAGCGTGAAGGCCTATGATCCTGAGGCCATGGATGAAACGAGACGTATTTATAGGGGGCGAGAGGATTTAGAGCTTTGCGAATCAACTACGGAAGCACTAGAAGGCGCCGACGCTCTTTGCATCTGCACTGAATGGCGGATTTTCCGTAGTCCTGATTTTGATCTCGTTAAAGAGAAATTAAAGGCCCCAGTCATTGTTGATGGGCGTAACCTTTATGATCCTGAGCGCATGAAGCAAAGAGGTTTTGCCTACTATGCGATAGGCAGGGGTAGGGCGGTGGAATAAAGGCTTTCTTAGGTATTGCATTCCTTGGCGCATTTCTGGAGGTCGAGCTCGTTTGTTGCGGTTGCTGAGTCTGTGTTGGCTGGGCTTTCGGGGCAGGCGTTCTTGCTGTTTAGTGGGGTTATAGTTGCTCGCTTACTTGGCCCGGAAGGACGTGGGTATCTTGCCCTGTTGGTCTTATTCCCAAGTCTTCTCGTACAGATAGCATTGCTGGGGCTTCCGCAGGCCGTTACAAATGTGCTTGCAAAGAATAGGTTGGTGGTCCGAGTACTTCTGCGAGACATAAGAATAGCGTTTAGCATACAGCTTGCATTGGTAGGTGCAGCATATTTTTTCCTATTTACCTCCTATACGGCTGACAAGAGCTCCGAAGTGGTTAATGCCGCAATGCTAATGACGTTTATGATCCCTGGAGCGCTCCTACTGGCTTATGGTTTATCAGGTTTGCAAGGGCTTCATCAATATCGGCTTTTTAACTATCTGCGCACGGTCGCTCCCTTAGGGTGGTTGCTAGTAGTTCTTGTCTTGTATTTTTCTGGACAGATATCGCTCCCCGCGGTGGCCGGAGCATGGTCGGCAGTCCAAGTGATTTCTGGTTTGTTAGCGTATGGTGCCTTTGTCCGGCACGCGCATAGGGAGCCTGACGTAGAGGTTACGCGAACGTACAGCCGAAAAGAGATGCTGGCTTTTGGCTCGCGTGGAATGCTTGGGCATATTGGGCCACTAGAAACGTTTCGGCTTGATCAATTGGCGCTAGGGCTTTTTTTTAACCCTGCAATACTTGGTGTCTATGTCATTGCGCAAGCATTCACGAACCTGCCACGGTTTATTGCTCAGAGCATTGGGTTTGTGGCATTTCCAGCGATTGTTGGAAAGGGCTATCAGAATATTGTAAGTGGAGTTGTATTTAAGTATTTGCTAGCCGGTATTGCGGTCGTTGTTCCGGTTATTGGCCTGCTAATTTTAGTTATGCCCGAATTAGTAGCACTGTTTTTTGGGCCTGAATATTCTGACGGAGTTCTTATTGCACGCATACTTCTGGTCAGTGCGTTATTCGGTGCTTTACGCAAAGTAATTGTTGAGGCACTACGTGGCTTTTCGTTGCCTCAAGTTTCCACCTACGTAGAGATTTTAAGTTATCCAGCCCTGATTATATTAGGTGTATTAATTGTGCCTACCTATGCCGCCCAAGGAATGGCAGTTACCGTTGCCGTAACGAATCTTACTGGCCTTTTTGTGGCCCTTCTGTTTTGGAGGCTAAATGTTTCGAAGGTATCCAAGCAATGAGTTTACCTTTAAGAGACTAAAGGCATAGTCATTGCCTACTTTCTTAGGGGGCTGATTTAAAAGAATAACTCGTGATTTTATGAATTCTTCCATAAAACAACCTGATCTAATCCAAGCAAAACGCGTATCAACCACGAGCAGCATTTATGATTTTGTGATTGGGCTGCTGTTGGCCTCTACTGCGTACTCATTCGCCTTTACCAGGGGCGAGGGGCTTGGTATCTCTATGGCTATATTTGGTGTGCTTTTTGTGGTTTTTCTGTGGGCTTTTGCAACGAATGAAAAGTATTCACACCTGAGCAGAAGTAATCTACTCATGTGGTTGTTGCTGGTCATTGTATTAGCGCTGAATGTTGCAATTAACCGAGAAAACTATGATATAGGTGATGTGGGGCCGGTGATGCTTCGGCTTGCAGGGGTGTCTATGCTTATATTTGTTTTGCAATGGTGTGCGGGGGTTTTGAATCCTGAGCGCATAATGATGGCTCTCGGGGTTTCGCTTATTCCTCTTATTCTCTATGCCATCATACTTGGAATGCTCGGTATTGGTAGTTTGTGGGGGCGAGCGCATCCTTTTGATATTCACCCGAACTGGTGGGGTGAGTTGGCGTTTTGTTTCTCAGCCTGTGCTCTTGCGGTGCCCCACAAAATAACCCAATGGGTGATGATAGGGTTGGCGCTATTTTTATTGTATTTGGTCCAGTCTAGAGGGGCGTTCTTGGCAGTATCAGTGACGCTTGGTGTTTATTACGCCTTAGTTTTCAAGCTATATCCTCAGCGCTCCAGGCACTCTCTTTTGTACGGTTTCGTTATGTTAGTCATAATAGTGGTAGCCTTTGGCTTCACATATTTTATCGATTTTGTAAGAAATGATATTTTGCTAATGGATAATGAGCAGCGAGGCTCAGGTACTGGGTTTGTTGGTCGATCGGAAGGTTGGATGGATGCTTGGGAGGTGTTCGTTTCTCACCCGATGCTCGGGCAAGGTATGGATACGATGATGGAGGTTCATAGTGGTTTTCTCAGGCTGTTAGCAGAGGGTGGCGTGATACTATTTATTGTGATGTTTTTTCTGATAGGAAGGGCGATTGCAAACTCGAGGAAGAATAGCAATCGTCTCGCTTTCTCTGTCATTATGGGGTATCTCGTAATGGTGCTTACCTATCCGCGGTTCATTAATATGAATCTTTCGGCGAGCATCTTTTTTATATCACTTTTTCCTTGGCAAGTCGTATTCCGTTTAAATAATAAATCTCAAAAAATAAGGGTCAATAGACCTTTAGAAAAGCTAGTTTGGAATGGGAATGACAAAGCCTGAGATGGAATTGGCTTCACGTCGTGCATATGCGTTATGTGGTTTAATATCTAGGCTCGATGCCAGTTACGACCTAGGTTTAGATGTTAATGCATCGGTGTTTGCATGATTAAGCCAGTAGTTCTGGTAATGCTAGTAATTTTAATCGCTATATTATCAATTATTATAATTGGTGACCCTCCAAAGTTTGGCCCTGTAGGTCATCATCCTAGTAATGAACAATGGGAAGTAATTCCAGAGTTAACGGATGAATTCAATGGGCAAGTATTGGATTCTACAAAATGGATAGACCACAACCCCAAGTGGAAAGGGCGAAAGCCGAGTTTTTTCTCCAATAAGAATGTATCCGTCATTGATGATAAGTTACGTTTAACTGCGCGAATGAGTAAGCAAAAAGAAATGCCTGATGGTCATCACACATACACTACCGCAGCAGTTAAAAGTAAAATTAAAGTCAAATATGGTTATTTTGAAATCAAGTGTACGCCTATGCTATCCGGTGTTGTAAGCGCATTTTGGTTTTACGATACGACGCCTAAGGAATGGACGGAAATAGATGTGTTTGAAATAGGAGGAGGTGTGCCTGGAGAAGAGAATCAGCTTCACATGAATGCGCATGTTTTTCATTCTGAGGAGTACAAAGGATCAATAGAAGACCATATCGATGATCCAGTAACATGGGAAGCGCCATTTCACTTTGCTGATAGTAGCCATGTATATGCGCTAGATTGGGGTGAGCGTGAGATTAAGTGGTATATTGATGGAAAGCTGGTACGTAAGAAAAAGAACAAGCATTGGCATCAACCTCTATATATGAATTTTGACAGCGAAGTAATGCTTAAGTGGATGGGGAAGCCAAAAAGCAGAGACCTTCCGTCGACCTATAGTGTTGACTATATACGGTCGTGGAAGAAGGTAGATAAAAGCAATCCCCAGAAAAACCATGCGCTATAAGATAAGATATAAAGAATGTTGTTGTGCTTATTTTCGTGGTGGATGTGTTTTAACAACATATTGATGATGAAGCAAAAACCCTTCAGGTATTATGTCGAAAAAATTGATAGTGCTAATGAAAATGTGGCCACGATAGAATTGTGTGTGTTTGTAAGGGCGATTCGTGGGAAATGAACCAGCTATTCCCGCTCAAAATTCACATAAGCATATGATTTTAAATAATTTATTTTGAATAAGTTTACGAAGCTAAACATAAATCGTTGAATATTAAGGATATATTTTCATTTATAAATCAATAAGATAAATAATTTTTCGTAAACTATTTTTTATAATTTCTTTTAATATCATCTGGTTATCAGTATTTTAAGCGGGGATTACTGGAAATGAACTTGATGTGTTGATTCGGACAGAATGAGAGAGTAAATGGTAGGGACTAAAGAGAGGTATACAACAAAAAATGCAGTCTTGTTTGTTGTTTTTAACCGTCCGGAGACAACTCGGAAAGTTTTTGAACAAATTCGACGTGCTCGCCCTCCTAGATTGTATCTAGCTGCAGATGGACCACGACCGGATAGGGTTGGTGAGGAGAAGTTGTGTGAGCAGTGTCGGAAGATCGAGGGGGAGATTGATTGGGAGTGTAGCGTTGAGACTCTTTTCAGGGATAAAAATCATGGGTCGGGGGTAGCAGTTCCAAGCGCTGTGGATTGGTTTTTTAAGACAGAATCACAAGGAATTATATTAGAGGATGACTGCCTACCTGGGGTTGATTTTTTCAGATTTTGCGATGTTATGCTTGAACGATATAAGTTAGATGAGCGAGTTTGGTGTATTAATGGCAATAACTATGGGGTTCATCTTCCTGGCATTAAAGAAAGTTACGTGTTCTCTAAATATACCTCTGCATGGGGATGGGCGTCTTGGAGGCGAGCATGGAATCTTTTTGAGAGAAATCCAAGTGCTTGGGCAGAAGTTCGTGATGGAGATTTTCTAAGTCTGCATTCTGATGGGTTAAGGCTGTTTGAGCTATATTGGCGTTACATGTTCGATTATGGTTTTTCTTATAACTCCTGGGAGTATCGGTGGTTACTGAGCTGTTGGAAGAATAATGCGGTTGTATGCATCCCGGTTGAAAATCAAATCAGTAATATTGGCTTCGATAAAGGCGCCTCACGGACTACTAATCCCAATGACTCCCGTTCTGCTATCCCTGTGGGTCGATTGCCAGAGACGATTGTTTATGCGGATAGCATAAAAGTATTAAAAACGGTTGATTTGTATATTGAGAAACATATGCATAAGATTAATATCTACAATACTTTTAGGGTATTCATTGCTACGAAATATCCATGGATTCGAAAGATTAAAAGGAAATTACGAAATTAGTGCCAAAACCTGGAATTCAAACACTTACGTTTGTTCAAAGTTTGTTCACTGATGTATGTTTCCGTGGCTTCGTTGACTTAACTGAACGTTGTAATATCGTTGTTGTACATTCGAGGCCGTTAGGATGATTCGGAACCTAGAGGCAGGAGAAGAAAGTAAATTCCCGGACAGGGTGATAGCTGATTGGAAAAAGCCTCTAAGGAGTATTGTGCGTTCTGTTAGGCTATTAGGATTGCGTGCTCGTTCTCAAGCGGTCCTACATTTTGGGCGAAATGTGGCCTTTGGTCGAGGATGTATATTTTTGTCTCCGGAATTTGCTAAGTTTGGAGATAACGTACGCGTAGGGTCTCATTTACACTGTGAAACCAATTTGGATGTCGGTGAAGATACATTAATTTCTAGCCATGTTGCTTTGATAGCAAACGACCACAAATTTGAAAAACGAGGTACAACAGTCTTTTTTCAGGGAAGAAATCCTCCCGTAACAATTACCCTGGAAGGTGATAACTTGTTAGGTTTTGGCGTAACAATTGTTGGAAATGTACGGATTGGTCGAGGCTGTATCGTTGGTGCGCGTGCGGTTGTGACTGGAGATCTTCCTCCCGATACAGTATGTGTGGGTATTCCTGCGAGGCCGATTCGAGAGCGATATTCTAAAGAACCTCTGGACGAAAAAAGTTTACTCAGCTTTCGTCAGTAATGATGGTGAAGTGTGCGTCTGTTTCTTTAAACCTCTATCTGAGTCAGCCATCGAAATAGTTTAACCGCATAGCGTAAATCTCGGGTGGCTTGCCCCCGAGCTGGATAGCTTACAATGGGGCTTTTTCCATTGTTA
>JAUTBT010075543.1:0-13319 GCA_032361225.1 Lepetodrilus schrolli
TCTTGTAGGCCAGACACACACACACACACACACACACACACACACACACACACACACGCACGCACACACACACGCACGCACGCACGCGCACACACACATATGCGCATACACATTCCCATATACACAGACAATCCATGGTGCTCACTGACTGAATAATGAGTGCTCTTTTGTAGTAAAATTCAGTCGAGAGGTATCCATAACAACCACAATCAATTTGATGTCATCTACGTCTTATCTTTTACTGTAAATGAATTGTTAGCATATTTTAGTCAAAGCTGTCCAATAATGCAGTCTGTATTTCAATAGATAGCCATAATGTACAATTTACATTTAATTTGTAAATGTCCAGATTTAATAAATGCGCACGTTATTGAACGCGGTAACCTTGGCACCGAGTCCAGCATGGAATGCTTCTATTTACACGCTGAATTTAACATAACGCGTTACCAGAGAGTATTGATAATATATATAATTGATAAAGAAAACATTGTTTGTAGTCAAATAGCTATGCAACTGTAACCTGACGTTGTTTGTGTATCTGTGATTTATCACTAGTCACAGATACGGCTTAGATTTATTCCAGCGGCCGTGTTCTGGTATTAAACGGAAATTTCCGCCAATACCGAAGGGAAATTTGTTAACATTTATACCTGGCTGAAATCTAGATCATAAATGAAAGATGATAAATTATATATATGGGTCACTACGTACACACGTGCGAGTACTCACAACCGCACGCAAGCACGCATGTACACACGCGCGCACACACATATATTTGAGAATATGACAGTGTATAGCCATAAATGTATCAGTTCAAGAATTATTCAAATCCATGTCAAAGATCCTGTCCGACGATGACTGATGAGTGAGTGAGTGATTATGGAGTTTAACGTCGCTGCGGAAATCTTTCACCCATTTGCGATGAATGATAATGACACAGGACTAATTCACATACATGCGTAGCCTATACCGTGGAGTCAGATGCACCATTCTGACACCGAACTCGATCCGTTACGGTTAGTGGATATCTCTGCATTCTGACATCAAGGACACGATTACCTATGCGCTGTTGTCCTCTATCCACGGAGAAATGGTGTAACAATACATCTGGACATCACACAAGAACCTACACAGGCAGTAAGATATGACAACAAAGCAGATTTAAATTATTTCTCCACAGTCCGCATCCTGCACAAGGAGAGATTTACTTCTGGAAACAATCGATATCTACACCAGTACATGTGCAGTATGTATACCTCGTTGACCCTTATTGTCTCGGCCTGTGTGAGTGACAACATGAAATGTATACTACGATGAATTATACTGGCAGCATAAGGCTAAGCATCGGTTCAATGTCGTGGGACAGTAAATATAGACTAGGCTGACTGTGACATCACTGAATGGCAGTCTGGACTACTAGCAGTTTCAGTTCACAGTATGAAGACACTGACCGTGACGATCGTGTTGTTAAATACATCCTGTATTAAAACTAACGAGTATATACATTAACAGCGGCTGAAGACTCTCTTGCAATAGAATACTAGTATTGTAATTTTGTTCTGGAGAATGACCCACATACTGCCACACCACATATTTTAAATGGATGCTTGTTTATGCGCATATTTGAACTGACCTGATGCATTAATACATTTTACACAGACACCGCAATTCACATTGCAATTACTGAAAATACAGACTAACAGCTTGCAATACAGTTTCCAGTACATCCAGTACGTTATTTTAAACGCGGGCATAGGCTATACACGAGAGTACAAATACTGAAATCACGGTCATCTGGCACTGACCGACCGTGGGTGTAAACAAGCTTAGCGGAAGTTAATGAAATACAATCAAAATAAGTATAGCACTGTGGGTTGGAAGATTCCAGTACATTCTAGCATCGGCATTGTCTGAAATGTTCATTTAGTTTTTATTCAAACTTGGATTGCAACCTATGCTATAGTTTATGTTAACGTTAGTTAACGGTGATAGATTAATGTTCACTATTCCATACAACTACACTGTACTGAAAAGAGCGATGCCCGTTTCCCAGATGTTCTTACCTAAATACTTTCTGACGACAAAAGTCAATGTCATGGCTAAAAACGTACCGAAATACTTTTGCTTTAAAGTATTCGTTATCTTCATTGGAATTCATATCAAGACAAACCATCCACACTTAATGGACGTTCAGGAAATTATGAGATCAAATACACAACTATATATGTCAACAAAATTTAATGTGACACGTGATACAACAATATAATATAATGTGACACGTGATACAACAATTTAATTTAATGTGACACGTGATACAACAATATATGTCAACAAAATTTAATGTGACACGTGATAAAACTATGTACTAGTATGTCAACAAATGTTAACGCGGAACGTCATACTACAGGTAGTTATACTGATCTGAAAAGTACTACTTCACTCATGACATATTAGATGAATTTTGTGACTCGCATATTAATACCGTGAGTGAAACTGAAAATGAAGTCAATGAAATAAATGCCAGGAACTACTGTTACATAGTTATGAAACAAACATGAAACCGATCTCAGATCATGTCATATTTCGACATTTAACACTAGATCTGTATAATGAATGTTTTCGTAAAAACACTCCTCTCTCCCATTTATATAGACTAGTAACAACATACGGGTAATACTCGATGTTTTTGAATTTCGAATTGTCGCTCAATGAAACCTCTTCAATGATGGGGGCACAAACAAAAAAAAGGTAATATTTGTATTACATTTGACCAGTTATCTGGGCTCACCTCATTGCAAGTTCCTCCTCTGACCCTGATGGTTGTCTGGGGCCCGGGGCATTGGGTCGCATTCTGGGCACAGACCGAGCGTCCTTCCTGGGACGACCGCCTGCCGCCAGTGCAGTTGACAAACTCATCTTCTCCCTTGGACGTTGTACGTGGACGCAATCTACGGTAAATTCTCCCAGCAGTGAAATGAAGAACTCCAGAAACACTTCCACCTCTTCTTCTGTGACTGAAACTCCAGGAATAGCAGCAAGAGTTCCAACACCTGTATAATAAGCAACTAATGAAAACAATGTGCAAAGCACCAGTCCTGATGATAACGATCTGGAACAAAGTATGAATCTACTCCTTCTCAGCTCGGTAACTCGTACTACACATATCGTCTGCTACGTATCTGGCGACTGACGGAATCGCTGCTCAACACGTCCTATCTCTTTCCCCCTCCCCTCTCTCTCTGTGTCTCTCGCTCTCTCGCCTGCTAATCGAGTGAATATTTCCGCGGTCGTTCAATCCTTCCAAGGCTCGTTGACAAATGACTAGGTTCTGTTTTTAAGGGATATTAAAGAAGTCCGTCGGTAACGCCGTGATAAGTGAATGACAGTACTTGGTGATGTGTAGATGCAGCCCTTCTCAATCGCTGGCTCAGTGTCACCGAGAACTCGTTTCGCCGGCATGGTTGGGAAAGATCGTTATTCACAAATCGGACGACCAGTTTCCCAAAGCAATAAAGGATGAACTGTCCGAGTAAACGACTGTCCATTCTATTGTACACCTACGCTAAATCGCCATGTTAATTAAATTCGTTTTAATTTCTATCAGCATAGTTATATGCCATCAAGATATAAACTACCGCAACGACATATAATAAAGCTACAAATGACATATTCAACTTTATTAGGTATAGTGAGGACGATTAAACGGGAATAACAGAGCTTCTCCATACGTTGTCAAGTCTTCTGCATACGTACACCAAATCAGTGATCTTGACACCATTCATTCATGGCGGGAGAACAGTTTCAGATGTGGGGAAGATGGGAAAACACGCGTGTTTATACACATAGTCTACAGTTACCATCGTTGATTCATGTGAACCACTCGTATATTTGTTGCAGGTTACAGTATCCTACTACAAACAGATCAGCTACTGTATCTCCGAAATACGGTGGATATAACGCTGAAATACGGTGGATATACGTCGTAAACTAACGCTGAAATACGGTGGATATACGTCGTACAAGACTAAGACCTATAATGACTGATGTATACACTATACAAGGGGGTTTAGATGATACAGTATATTGAGCATACATTCTTCCACGATGTAGCTATAGGCGTATCTACAAACAGAAGAATACTGGGCATTATAATGTACCAAGCGAAACAATAAAAGAAGAATCATTATATATGGTGCTCTATTTCAACAGTTCATACACTTTAAAAAAACCGCATGGTAAATGGCCTGTTTACCTTATAGTAACTAGTCCTATCTGATTGCTTTGACAGGAGGCCTATTCTAGCTGAGATAAACACCAGCTTCTCAACAGCCGTGCTGCCACTGGCCAATATTGATATAGAGAAGATCATAACACGCCAATGAACCTGATGACATCTATACATCTCCTCTACTTGCCCACGTTCAACTAACGTACAGCTTCATAGTTGGTGAGATCTATTCTCCGGATCCGGACCCGGACTTGCGGTCTATTCACCGGACCCAATCCAGGCAATCTGATTGGCTCACGTGACCCAAAATATGAATAAAATATTTTTACGTGAGCCAATCAGATTGCCGGGAATTGGGTCCGGGCCCGAAGAATTGACCGCAGGTACGGTTCCGGTTCCGGGGAATAGACCTCATCCTCATAGTTTCAGGATAATTATTTCCAGGCGGTTCCAGACATAGAAAGGCTTTACACATTGACCTCTATAGCATTACTTCTAATTGCGATACTGTCATTAGAACTTCCAGGCAAAGGTAAAACAACGGGGTACAAAGGAGGCAGCATTAACGTATCACCCGTTTTATGTTACACGTATTCCCCACATGTGCATTAACATTAAATTGCTCAGTGCTAAATTACGATATGTAGTGATATGTAGTGATATATAGTGATAATCTAAGTGAAATAAATTAGTAATATTGCATATGTAGTTAGATATATATGGATATTATAATTACGAGTTCAATTTTCGATTCGAAGACATTTAAATACATACGTAGGCAATCTTGTCAATTGTGGCATACACATCGCGTATGTATATAAAATAGACCTATATTTACACAATAAATGTAGTTCTTTCGGAAACACCTCCTTAATATATGTTATTTACACGTTATCTATCAGGCAGAGAGATGGGAACGTAGAACGAGATTCACCTGACCTTTTCTGCGGACCAATTTAAGCTACTTTTAATATGGCCAAGGCCACCTCAGACAATAATTTATTATCTCTGTTCATCTTTTGTTATATTATTGATAGCAGCAGGCGTCATGCAATGGTCGACCTCCCATAGTCTACCACTTGCTGAATTTAAACTCATAGACAAAATAAAGTATAGGTTATGCTTGATTTTGGATAAAACATAAACAACACAATATTTTGGTTGCAAATTGATATTAATTTATAAAGTTGTCGAATGAGATTCATTGTCTACGAAGGCAATAAGGTAATGTCAACATGTATGGTAAAATCCTGAGTTAAACAATCATGGGGTAAAAGGTTTGGAATTTCACCGAGATATGTGATAGGGAATGAAACTGTCATGAGGCATAACAGTTCATTTGTGGAACAATGGCAATATCAGTAAAGTGTGTGACCACCCGCTGTATCTTATACACGCTGGTACACGTCACCGCATCGATGTTGTCAAACGTCGCATGACTTCATTTGGTATACTTTGCCATTATTCTCTCAGGGTCCAGTTGTACGACGCTCTTGTAGGCTACAATACTAGTAGTTGTAGGGACTTACAATGTGCCGTTACAATAGTTGTAGCGCTGTCTTATTCGTGCAACCCAATTCCAATTGTAGAAGACTGTACAATTGGACTTACAACTATTGTAACGCTACAAGAGCGTCGTGCAACTGGACCCAGAACCAGTTCCATCTGTTGAATATTCTTTAGGGGGTGTTGGCGACATTTGATGAATCTGTCCCGATAGTCCATAAATGTTCGAATGTATTTATATCCGAACTCTTTGCCAATTTCGGACTTGCCACGTATGAACATGTCTTGCCCACCGCAATCTGGCACGTCGATGTTGTGGGGTCAAGGCCATGCCACGGAAGGCACACTATGCTCCGATTCCTGCAGCTCTCGATCTTCGTAATACCGTGGGTCGACTGATTCGAAGACCCAACGCTGTTTCCGCCGTTGACGTTGACGTCACGAATCTGTTTCGGAGGTGGATAATACGGATGTAGCGAACTTCCGGCGAGGTTGTGACACGTGGTCTTTCACTTCAGGGCCTGTCTTGTGTCCGCCATGTCTGCCGGTGTCATTGGAACAGCCGTAAATGGTGTACAACTAAACGTTCATCCAATTCGGTGTTACGTCGCTCCCATGTGGGCCATTCTCACAGCGCGCTCTCTCTGTTCCTGCGTCAATCTTGGCATATTTCGAGTGTTCTTTCATTGCCTGTGATACTAAAGGATACTAGCCAATTTAAACCCCATTTCTGCACGCGCATTGCATGCTGTGTTTTATCACCCAATACTGTCTTTTCGCAGTAGATATCACTTTCAAATAACAAGCGATATCCACAGCAGTAGATATCGTTTGGCCCGATTCTTGGTTTATTTGATGGTTTATTTTATTGTTCTACCATTGTGCTATCATGCTGTAGATATCGCTTGGCCCGAGTATTTGATTGGTCAACCATTGTGATGTCATCGCTACAATTGTGATGTGGTAGCATTGCTATGATGTCACAGTGCAAATGCACATCAGCCTAAAGATTTTACTTCATAGTAAAATCTTTATGATGTGGCATTTTTCTTCATTGATGACTTTTATATATTTGGACAAGAATGCGATATTTTAGCAGAAATACACGAATGGACAAGCAAACTACTGGCAGTCCCTCCAGTGGAATCGTCCAGTTTCAGAACGATATATCAGCAACATCTGATAACCTTATATTGACAAGACTATAACAAATACTACGTGAAAATCGCAACTTTTGACAAATGTATTATACAATTGTGCTTCAGGAGAAACGTATCGTAATTCATCGACCAGACTCAGAGGCTTTCTTTCAATTCGTTGCTTAGGACCATGCTGATTACACATGATAATCTGGATACCCTTTGCTTCTCATCAGGAATAATCATAGTCGTGGAATATATTACGTACGTTAAATTAGAGCATAGCTCGTCCCATTGTTCGATCTACCTACAACTAGGAAAGGGCGATTGTATTTAGTCGACACCGCTTCTTTGTTTAGCGGTATCTGGCGTGGCGATAAGTAGAATATTAGTAAATAGTATCCTGGTCGATAATTACAGACAACGTGATATAATTACGTGAATGTTACTATTTAAGGAGTCTCTGGACATTTTATTTAGAAGAAGACCTGAATATGATGCGGTTATAAATTCTAATAATGATTCCCAAAAGAAAATAATGCATTTTCGAAAATATTATAGGCTACCTGAAATGGGTAGTAAATTAAATAGGGTGATAAAGTCAATTATACTAGATCTACTGGTTGTAAGTTATATAGGAATAAGCTTGCCAAAGAGACATTTTAAGCTACAATACAAATCACTGGCGGAGCTGAGCCCATGTGCAAGGGGTTCTCAATCTGTATACTGTAAATCAGGAAATTAATACGTCCCTAATTTAATGCGACCTCAATAATTTAGACATAAATGCAACAACAATTAAATGCGATCGACCAGGCCTATATTCATGTTTTTTTCCCCCGGACCTACCTATCATAATTTTCCATAATGCGTAGGAATTAAATGCGACCACAAGCTAATAAGATTGTTCGCATTAATATCATGCTCGCATTAATTTCCTGATTTACAGTATTAGTATTTGTGAAAGAAATATCTTACATGTTGGATGTTAATATAGATGTACTAAGAATAGGTATGAAAACGCACGTCGATGGTCTGTGCTATTATTAGTTATCTACTATCCTGGTTCTATAGAACAAAACATCATTTTTAGCACGCGTTATTTAATGTGGTAAATGTATCGAAATGTAGGCATAACAAAGTACGATTTCCTGGTATCTATAGAAAAAAATCCACAATGTTAATCAGTGTGGTCTGGGGGTAGCTCTCTGAAATTTCGAAATGTGGGAATTATAAAATGCGATTTCCTGGCATCGGTAAAGATATTGACAGATTTTAGCACCTATGTCTTATCACCGGAAATTTTGAAATATAAGCAGAATAAAATACGATTTCCTGGTGTCTACAGAACAAAAATTAATATTTTTCGCACACATTATCCAGTGGTGTTTGGATGGGTGGCATGCTACCGAAAAATTTAAAATGTAGGCATAACAAAGTGCGATTTCCTGGTATATACCTATAGAAATAAAACCCACAATGTTATCTAGTGTGGTCTGTGGGTGTGCTTCCTGAAATTTTCGAAATGTGGTCTGGGTGGTGTGCTCCCCGATTATTTGAAATGTATGTTTGATAAATTGCGATTTCCTGGCATCGGCAGATATTGACATCTTTTAGTACCCAAGTTATATCACTGGAAATTTTGAAATGTAGGCTAATGAAAAGCGATCTACTGGCATCTGAAGAAAGACACCTAAGCTACCTACTAGGGGCTGGAGCCGGCTTCCAGAAATGTTGAAATACAGGCATAGATACGATTTTCTTTCATCAACGGATGTTACTGTGTTTTTTTTTAATGGAGGCATAATGAAATGCGCTTTCGTTACCCCTGCATGCAGAAAGAAAACGGCATTTTCGAATTGGAAGTTGTATCTAGTGATATAAACTATAATTATTCAAAATCTCGTGTGAGTGGGGTCTGGATGACATTTTGAAGAATAGGTATGTATGCATGCATGCATGCATGGTGTTTCCAGTCATCTCTATAGATAAATTGGCATTTTTGAGCTGATGCTCTTTGAATATTAGAGGTACTGTAGAATATTCACATCTAATTAGACCTATTTTATATAAAAAGTGAATAATCAGTATCGTTAATATCCTAGAAAAATGATACAATTAATATTTGTTTTACTCTTGCTTTCTTGCTTTCTTATATATAAAGCAAAGATGGTGGTGGTCTAAGACCCCCTCTCTAGGGCATAGGGGTTGGGGCGGTCTTCAGACCCCTAAGACCCATCCAGGATCCGCTGCGGGCGTCAGTCATTGTACCCAGCACGTGCTTCCATTAAATATCGCATACGGAAGGCTAGATACATTTTCTTGACAATCTTGATTTGCGTATGACCACTATTCAGCTATACCTGAAACTGAATACTAGGTTTATATGCCGAGTATATATTATAATTAAATAAACTGCTATTCAATTCAATGACGTAACTTTCATGCATGTTCTCATTGCAGTTTCCGGTTGAAAGTACGAGTCGGACAAAGTTGCAGGGGAGTCAGCTTTGTGGTGCTACACCTATGGATGTTCTTGTTAATAATTTCAATTGATCTCACGTGGAAGTCTATCTTTTGCAGGTATACAAGCCGTATAGAAGAAAAGTATCAAGCCCTTTTGGCAATAAGATTCTACGATGCTTCATACACTATTCATACACTAGTGTGTGTGTGTGTGTGTGTGTGTGTGTGTGTGTGTGTGTGTGAGAGAGAGATCCAGGTACGCCGTTTCGTCGCTCGACATCTAGCTAGAGGGAGGGGGATGCCACTCATTTGTTTTACAAGTTCTTATTTAGAATCTAATAGTAGTGGGGAAAGTTTCTAATATAAGTAATTAATTTGTTTGAATACTATAGGCCTACTACTATTCAAGCATGACAGGATTTCTGATGAGCATTAAAAAAAAGAAATCACGACTTAAACCAGGCACCGAGATTACTTTGAGCATGATTTAATGCTCAAACTCAAATTTCATATGGGGAGTTTGTGTTCAAAAACGTTTCAGCCAGGCGCTGAGATTACGAAACTTTCTTGAGTACTAGTTCAAGATTTGTTTACAATCTGAGCGTGAGCATGAAATTGTACTCAAAAAGGTTTCATAATATTGGGCCAGATCTACCGACCCCAGCCCCCCTCTCTCTCTCAGAAACACACACACGCACACATACACGCATAATATCTGAACCAAATGAAACAACCTCGGCTTAGCAAAGTATGTTTTTTAATTGAAAACCACCCGGCGAGCTTAGTCTTAAAACAATGCATCTCTTTTCAACAACATTGCATGTTCTGGTGCTATGAACAACGTGAGCCATGGCTGTGTATAGAAGGCACTGTCGTACACCAGGAAATGAAACCTTGTAAAGATACAATACCAAATATACAAGAACAAAGTTCACATAATACCTATGATATTCAATTGCTTGATACATTGACAGTGCTTATCAATGAATGTGGCGGATAGGAAGTGGAAGTTTACCAAGTCAAACAAGCTTGGTGCAGGGGGGGGGAAGCCAGATTAATTGTCAAGTATGCTTACAACAAAGTCTTTTGTGAGGCTGGTACTGTGCTGCTGTTTCCAAAGAGACGACATTGTTAACTTGATCATCACACTTGAGGGTGGTACTATGACATTGAAATGGTTGTATAGTTTGACATGAAATGCATTGACACCCGTATTTGTTAGACTGACTCGGTAAATACTTTATGGAATGACAAATACAAAAAAAATCTATTTCTTATTTTCTACGCCCTAACAACAATTAAAATGTTTGCACTTTTGGTAAAAACTCTATCACTAAATGTTTTGAGTAATATTATTTTATGCAGAGGGGCAATATAGACAGATTTTATTAAGGCCATAATTATTTGATTCCCTGGTTTACAGATCCGCTGACCCGATTTTTTCCAATTTGGAAAATATAAATAATTTTTTTTTTTATATTGAATATTGCCCCGACAGTGCACAAGTCTTTTGAAAATTATAATACTAATTGGTGAAGGAAAAGGTTGCCGGCGGAATATAATAAAAATAATTATTTTTATTTTCCAAAATTCATAAACAAAGACCGACAGGCAATGGTGGACAAAAAGGTGGTGCAAATTACTAGTAAATATTTAAAATAAAAGTATAATTTATAACAATTACTGCTATTGCCAAGCATTACAATCTAAACAACTTGTACTGGTGTTTATAACAAACAATTATTGACAATTCTATTGATCAATTGTATTTAATTTCTGTCAACCGACATTCATAATCTCCAATCA
This sequence comes from Lepetodrilus schrolli, assembly GCA_032361225.1. NCBI lineage: Eukaryota > Metazoa > Mollusca > Gastropoda > Lepetellida > Lepetodrilidae > Lepetodrilus > Lepetodrilus schrolli. Next base: position 11,146 of record JAUTBT010075543.1, read on the forward strand.
CCAAAATATCAAGTTATATTTATTTATATTTTCGACCACTGAACCAAAATGATCACAGAAAAATCTAACTAGGGAATCACTTAACTATTGCCTAATGGTGCATAAAAATATATTTTAAATTTTGGTTAGGGTGTGGTGGTCATTCCGTATTTGCCTAGATAATATACCAAATAGGAGAGTCACTACATTTCATGCCAAACCATAGTGTGTGCGTGCGTGCTTGCGTACATGTGTGTGTGTGTGTGTGTGTTGTGTATGTGTGTGTGATATGGGAAATATTCATACTGTTAGTGATATTCATAAATTCAGTGGACTTTAACATCTTTTCAAACCTCTAAAGTAGGAGGAACTCCTTGCCCCCCCACCCCCCATCTTTTGGTATGCAACATACTGCATGATTTAGAATTAGAATAATTTGCCTTTGTTGTCAAAATGGTCAGTGTTGTGATGATTCTGTGTGACATACAGGAGGGTATATGGCCATATGGCCATCCACATTACAAATACTAAGATGAGATAATTAACAAAACAAATCTCAAAAATGAATATGGCACAGAAATTCTGGATCCACTCAATGGTACAATGGTTCTAAAGAAGACATTCTTATGGAAATAGTAGAGAATGATACCATGAATATATGTTTGGGATGAATAAGAAAATATTTCGCATGTATTGTAAATCTGAAACTGTCAACTCATCAACAATCATGACATCAAGTGAGCGAGATGTGGATACATCACTTCAAACAACAAAGATGATGCCACAAATTCACTTCTCATGCTGACAATCACGATCATAAATACACAGAAAAGCACCAGGGTCAAATTTCATATTTGATATCTATTATTGTTGAACATCATGTAAACAGCATACCTATATTGTAGTTTGAGGCAATAATTTTCAATTTATTAATTTATTACTTAAAAACATATTTATCCAAAAAAGAATGATGATATTAGAAATAAAAAAAGAATTGCCCCAAACATTATTTACAAGGATTAGTATAAAATTATGATACCGGTAGTCTCTAATTAATATTCATGTCCAATAAATACACCACACCAGTTGTTTTCATTCTTGACCCAGGACCTGGCCTTGGTTCTCGTCTGGGTTGGGTGGTGCCGTGGGGACAAGTCGCCGCGATCTCGCCTCCACGACCTGGCGATAGATCATGCTGATGTAGATTGCCAGCAGTAAAATGATGAATAGATCGTCTAAAAATCCCAGAATTCCAAACACAGCTTCAGGAATAATGTCCAACGGGGAAATGAAGTACAGTAAAGCAGCTACAAAACACACAACAACGCGTAGACGGAACATCCATATTAAACCTCCGACTGAGAAGAATTCTGTGAAGGCGTGCCGTAACAAAACGGGAAGATCACGGATATATTCTCCAAACTGAAATTAGATGAAGTTATTTTTAGGTTTATGAACATTTTCAATTATCAAAAGAGAAAATTAAGAATGAATTAGTGCTTTACGTCGCAGGAATATTTCACCCACAAGAAAATTATAAAAAAACAACAACAAAAAACATCAGAAGAGATATAAGAATTAGATGAGTGAGCGACTTGTGGTTAAATTTCACTGTGGCAATCTTACCACCTCGCTCGAATATAATATGAAGAATGGACCTTGTCATTCATGTTACTTGTGGGTCAAAAGAACAAAACGCCATTATTACCATGGATAGTATAATACAAGTACATTCTTATTTTTAAAGATATGATGTTGTATGCAGGCACACATTAGTCTGTGGGCCAACGGCTCGACCATTATTATATTTTCAGGACATAGTCAGATACTAGTAAATGGCAGTTGGTAGAAAGGACAGATAAACTGGTACAGTGCTGCCTTATCGACACCAGTACACATTGGACCGCTATGTTGACAGACTTACTGATCTGGGCTCCCCTGAGAAGCGGCGGTTGTATGTAGATATTTGTTCTAGTATGTCTTGACGCTCTGTACTGTCTTCGCCGTTCTCTTCTTCTGTGAAACTACGCAGCAGTAGAGTCACCTGTTCAACAACAACATGAACAGCTGCAACTTCTTGATTTACAAGAATTTCCAATCTTTATTTTTTAATTGGGGCTTTCACTTATATCACGACATGTCAGTTTAGGGCAGGAGGAAACCCGCAACATCCGTAGCGCTGAATGTTGCAGTAA
>JAUTBT010075554.1:0-13316 GCA_032361225.1 Lepetodrilus schrolli
GTAAAGAGGAAGAATTAGTAGTAGTAGTGGTAGTAGTAGTAGTAGTAGTAGTAGTAGTAGTAAAGAGGAATAATTATTGGTGGTGGTGGTAGTAGTAGTAGTAGTAGTAGCAGCAGCAACAATAATCCTAGGAAAGAGTAGTAATGTAGCAATAATAACATTTAGCAATGGCCATAGTAGTAGTAGTAGTAGTAGTAGTAGTAGTAGTAGTACTAGCAGGAGCAGGGTAGTAGTAGAGTAGTAGTAGAAGTAGTAGTATCAGAGGTAGTATAGTATAAGTAGTTATAGTTGCATCAGTAAAGCCTGTAGTAACAGGCATTGTACTGTTCCGATGTGTTTGCCACCTAAATTAATTCCAGATACATTCGTAAATTTTCGTGAGTCTATCACACTTTTACACACGGCCTTTCAACTTTTTATTGCGGCTGTCAACTACATTTTTATTACAGATAATTTACATACCACTATATCTCAAATGCTGCTATGCGGAGCATAACACCAGTGTTTCAAGGTGCGAAAGGTCGATGCAGTAGGCAAGTGACAACTATCTGGTGGGTGATATGGCGAGAGGGGTCAGGCAAGCTTTGGCTGGGGGTCTAGTAACCTTCACTTCAACTGTTTGCTTTCTGCTGGTTTCGAGACAGCTACGGTATACTAGGGAGAAGCTACACCATCACCTTCCAACAACCTATTTACTCTAGCGGGCTAACGTGTTCCTATTGTGATACCAGCCCCTCTTTTCACTCCCGTCTCCCTAGAATGAAGCCTCTCGTATTATTGACCTGCAAGCCCCGGCCAACATGGCTGCCATATTGATCGAGAGGCCTGCCTGCTTCTCTCGCGACACAACTCTCGTTACTTTGTTGCATGTTCTCGTGTTTCCTTACGCTCCATGCTTCCAAATGTCACTGCCCAACCTGCCCTGAAGTAATTCTAAGTCATGTCATGTCAGACATTGCCCAGTACTGCTATAGGTATGAGCGAACATGTGCGGTATGCCCTCGCGAACAAAAGACTCGGTATTGTTTACACTTTTGGGTCTAGCGATTGAGTGTAAGGATGTACCAGGCCATACATTAAACTGGCCAGGGAGGTATGGAACTCGTGCTGGAGTTCGTGAGTTGCTTGACATGTACTGTACTAGATGGCACGTGTAATGCTTTAAATACCAACCTTGCTAGTGGCCGTAGCTCCAGTGTGACCAGTGACCGGGTCGTTAGTCACTTGGACAGTCAGGTATTTATTATTCACCAGGGGCCAGGCTCCCTGAACTTTACACGTTTGGTACTCGTCGTAAAACGTCCTGAGATGAGGATCACCAAATAATCCACACTGTCTGTATATTTTCTTTCCCTGATAAGTGCACACCTCGGGTATGGTGGGCCGAACTGGAGTATGCTGGTTAGGGTCCACGGTGGGTCCGAATTCCGTGCAATTGTAAGATTTCATTTGATTCTTAACACCATTCCTAACACTGTAGTATCTTATGTCACCCTGACAACCGCGGGCAGTTGTCTTCACACAGGTTAAGTAGGTTCTCAGGGAACTGCACTGGTCTTCATTCTTCAGAGGCTGTGGCAACGAATCTGTAGCTCTCTGGTAGCTTGTCCAGCAAATGTCGACCTTACACCCCGAGTTGCTGGTGAACCCTTCAGCTGAAATTATAAAAATGAGAAGACCAAACATTAACACCTTGTAAAACTTCACAACACCAAATGGACAGACCGATGTGGCAACGTAGGGGGTTGGGTTGGGGTTGGGGGGGGGGGGTAACCTACTTCTTTAGCAAACATAAATGGAGCTGTGTAGCTTTGGGACGAGCAAGGTATGGACGACAACAAAACGGGGTCAGATCGGAAGAAATTGAGATAGAGAGAGAAGGAGGTGATGAGAGTTGACGTACCTGATGTCGTGATCATGGCCAGACCGAGGACCAGGAGGAGGATGGTCAGAGAGTATCGAGGCGGGCTACGGCAGCACCGTGCTTCCATGCCCGTCCATATAGGCCGACTGGTTTGGGCCTCGGCCGCTGCCCCGGCTCCGTGTCCGACTCCTTCTGGCGGTGGGGATCGCACTGCCGCTCTGTGAACAGGAATACACAAACTTCCATCAGCCATTAATCACCAGGACTCATCTTGCCGAACACAAGCTGCCCGTCTCCGACACTTCCTTTTTACATGTCTGATAGGTGAGTTCACATCGAGCTAACAAAGTTCGAGATTGTCTCCCTCAAGCATCAACGGTACTCCCTACAGTGACCGAGCCTACTGTGTGTGCATGAAAGAATAAGCCGACAGCCTAGAAGGTGAATGTGGGTCAGGAGGTGGGGCTTAGATATGTCAACTGTCGGCAGAGGTGTTAGCTCCGCCCACTACGTGCCCGCCCACTGCGCGATATATCCTATATCACCAACCAAGCTGTCAAGACGGGCTTGAAACAAACAGAGTAAACTACTCACTGATTGGTCAGATACTGAATGTTTCACACTTCCCAACACGCCGAACGAGCCCTCTTGACACTGGGGCCCAAAATAAACGCTAGTGGATTGTAATGAAATGATATGATTACTATCTCTCTGGTTATGGCAGTGCCTGTAATTGTAGCAAACTATCCTAATCTCTAGCCGCGCATCTCTGACATAGAACCTGTGTACAAGCGTGTAGATTCGCTGCCACCACTGCAAATAATATTTCACATAACGTTGTGTACGCCATATCGCACAGAAGACCGGAGGAAGGGGGGTAACTGTTGTTTAGTGAAACCCGCAGAGGTACCACAGCGCTGTAGTTTTACTTCTAAACGACAGTACGTTACTGCTACCTCGTCATTAGCCTATTATTGTGTACTTCCTAATTAGTACTTCTCCGGCACAGTACCACAATATATATTAAGGCGTTCTGAGAATAAACCCACCATGTTAAATAATTTATTACAAGTGTCATAAATTCACCGCAAGGTGTGAACTGTTTGTCACCAATTTAAAGAAAGTGTGTCAGCTACCAACTTGTAGGTTACGGCTGGATTATGCTCAGCTTGGTCTCTATAATTCACGGTTCATGGGGGAAGGTCTATCGTGCTGGTGTACAGCGCCGAAGCGTCTAACATGACAGATTATGCACTTTAATACATTTACCAGCATGTATGGGGTCACATATAATACCCGTATATGTAACATAGCAGTGCGCGGGGGCCGAGTTACGCGCATCATGATATGATAATCGCATTATCTACATGAATACTTGGTCCTTGCACCTCAGTACCTGCCACTGTTCCTATATACTTTAAGTACCGCATCTGCATGTAAGCGCAGATATTTATTCGATACATGGTTGATATGGCCTACTTAAAAGCGTGTAGGAGACATAGAATACCACGTCCTTTGGATGGGGTTACCACTGGTGGGATGTTATCTCACTAGGGTTAGCTATCGCTGGGTTGTGCCTGCCTATACGTGAGCGTGGTTGGAGACAAAGCGAGGCAGCAGGAGCAATATGTCTGCAGTTTGTCTGGCCTGTCACAGAGCACAAGACAACCGCCAATGATGGCCCACTGGGATTCTTATACAAACACAAATTACTCAAAAACAAACATCATGTCCGACATATTTCTCAAAGTTGACATATTATCCCTGATATATCGAGCATGTGGACGATAAGAAACGAATATCTCTGATCGCGTGCATTGTCAAAAACATAACTTTTATGATCAGACGTTAAGAACTTCAAAACTGATAGATATTATATGTAAGAACACAGTAACAAATACTACATGAACCACCAACAAAACAGAGTATGACAATATACATCTATGATTAGTCCCGGGTATGTTATTTAAAGGTAAAGCACATGTTCAATGTCATTGACTAAGCTATCTCCGCCATCGGAAATAAAGTTAAAGTTACAATGAAGGACAGCCGATATGGCAAAGCTGGAGATCAAAGCAAAGCTTGGGACGTCTGGAGGAAGGGACGATTACACGTGAAGGCAAAAACCCCACAGTGTAACCGAGGGGGGGGGGGGAGAGCGAGAGAGAGAGATTGAGAGAGATTGAGAGAGAGAGAGCGAGAGAGAGAGATTGAGAGAGAGAGCGAGAGATTGAGAGAGATAGAGAGTGGGGCGTGAGAGAGAGGGGAGAGAGCGAGCGAGCGAGAACGAGAAAGAGAGAGAGAGATAGAGAGGCGAGGGAGAGTGGGGCGTGTGTGTGTGAGAGAGAGAGAGAGAGAGAGAGAGAGAGAGAACATGTAGGTAGGGAGAGGGGATACTGAGGGGAGTGAAGAAAGATGCGTATACTCATCTAGCAACGTAACAGACACTACTCTTCAAACTGCATGTACATATACGCATATACTTGAAATCAAATTACTTTTGCCTAGATCGACAACAATCACAGTGTCCTGTCAATCAATTGAACAACAACAATGAAGACAACGGTATACACGCATTCTGTGTGAACTTTGTCGAAATCTGTTCGTCACGTTTGATCATGATGCTAAAGGTAACTTAGCATGCAGGTCTTCATAAAGATACAGTACAGGGTCATTGTAAACACGGACGAAGTGAAAGTGTTAATGAAGCATAAACAAACAAGATAGCACGTGCTATTTCCCCGTCTTTATCTGCTGCTCTTACACTGGAACTGCGTGTTTGCCACAAACCCCAGCCCTCATCGTGCCCTCCGTGAAAGAACGCTTGCAAGCGAGGCATCACCTAAGCATTGGATCCAGAGATTACGATATTGGCCTTCATCTGGGAGCCAATGTCAGGCATCTCCCAATATGATACAACATAACACGGCATCGTAGCTCTTGTTACAACATGGGAAGCATCCAGCCAACAGCGTTGGATGGGACCGATATGATTTATATCCATCATTTCTGAAATGGCTGCGCTGATGGCTCCGATAATTTGACAAAAGAAGGATACCGATTTTACACATTGACCTTTTCGGTATTTTAAACCCCGTTTGCAGTTCGCATTAACTCGCTGCAAGGATGTGCGAAGTTTCTGGCGCAATGGAGATATATGGAATATGAAAAATGCTTTATTCTCCACGTTCGTGGCCGAGCTTTGTTTATCTCCCTGGAGTTCTCGACGAAGACTCACGTGCAGGACGGAGACATGCCTGGTCGAGATGATGTTGGAATGTCAGACGCTTGTGCCTAATTTGAGACGAGAGGGAGATAACTGAGGTGGTATTACCTTGAATTGATGATACAGACTTGACCCCCAACTCGGGGAGGCGAGGTCCCTACTCCCATACCGATATTTCTTATCTTCCGCCGACATAATGATCGTCTGATTCCATTACAAGGGTGAAGAAATGTTCCAGGAGTAAGATTGTGTTCGTTAAAAGTTAATCAGCAATCTTGTCTCATCGTTACATAAACAGTGTGAATGATAGGGTGTGCACGTGGATATTTCCTGAACGTCTGTAGATACCTAGAAACTAGGCACCGTAAAGGGAGGGGCTATGTTTTTTAATCAACCATTTGTCGCAGTAAACTTCGCCAGCCATTTTGGCTCAAATGTGTTAACGGAACATTTGAAAATAATATGATGGTTGTATATTGAATCAAACATGAGAAAAATGTTGTATGTTCTTTTTGCAAGCAAACGTGAATTCATACGGTAATATCTGTTTACGTCACATTCCAAATTACCCCTTACATAACGACAAAGTCGATATTATTTTTGTAAGTGGCCCGTTTACACAAATGCTTACACATTCGATTCTTAATCTCTTCGCAGTCAGACGAGAGTTAACGCGATTTCGTTCAACGTATCCGAGCCATCGCTTTTCATGGGTCTTGGGATTCACACGCATGCGCGAAAACTGTGACATTTTACTCGGGGTTTTCAGCCAACTTTGTACTCGCGGACTTCAAACTCTTTCACACTGCCTTGTCGCGGGGCTTCGTGGGACGGGTTGTAATCTTTCAATTTCGCACGTAAGCCATGTTCAAATACTCGTCAAGTTTTCTCGCGGCGCGAAAACTCAAGTAAATAGGCACCTGGTTGGTTAGCCGGCGGTTGGGCGGGCAACTGTGTAAACATCAGAGACATTCTGGACAGAGCTAACTGAACCCCTTGTCCGCTCGGCCGTCCGCTGAACTCGAAAGAAAACAATCGTATTGTAGTCTTACCTTAGTTCGCTCTACTGCACTGTATGGTTGCTATAAAACCTTCTTTCAACATATAGATTTTCAATTACTGCGTAAATCGCGATCTCATGTACCATTGTTTCTCGTTACAGCCTCCTTTGCAAGCTTCCATTTAGATGTTGCAAAAACATTCCGAAAAATTAATGCATCTCTGAGCTTTCAATTGCCTGGATAAAACGCCAAGCTTATTTCAGTGTCCTGAAATATGGGATTTGTTAAATTGAAATAATCGGCCATTAACACACGTTTGTTAATGTAGAGGCCTCTTACAGTGACGTAACGGAATTAACCATAATCAATGAGCCCTGCGGGATGGTAATTGACATGAAAAAGGGGCGGGGCTAACTGTCACGAATGTCACGTGATACGTGAGTGACGTAAGGCTAAGTGCCACTCTTGTGTAATGGAAATAGAAATGATTGAAGCGAGAATAATGGCCCTTGTTCCACACGAGTGAACCTAAGGCCTTTAACGATTATGTCACCTCAGTTGAACGTCGCCCGCTTACAGAGTTATGTAGGTAGTGAAATAATTGCTTACTCAATCGGCTGTGGGTAGATCAAGATAATTAGCAGATTCGGATATAAATACCATCGCTAGCTTGATAGTTCCTAGCAAGTAGTTAGCTGACAATACGTAATTTCTTCTCACGAGCATACTAAACATTGATAGGCAGTTCTGGAGGTAATCTACATGATATGGTAGATGCGTGGTATTTTTGTGTGTGTAGTTGTAGCAAATTTTTAAGTTTCTGGTAACTTTGGATCAAAGCAAATATGATGTCGGAATTTGTGAAACCTGAACACACTCGTGTCGAAATCTCGAGAGGTTCTTGAATATGTTGAAGGAGAACTGGGGTTGTTTCTGTTTTATTCACAGAGATCAGGTTTGTTTTATTACTGACATGCATACCAACTTTAATTCCCTTCTCGAACCACATACAATATAGCATGGGAAGAAAGAAGTAAAATATTAATAATATTCAATGAAATAGCCTCTGAAATCTCCACATGTAAAGCGGTGAAATGTGGTAGTGAATATTTTAAGACTAACACCATCTATGCGATAGTTATTTTCCTGCCATAAAATCAGAGCGAATTGGGCAAGAACTCGAGAAAAGCAATTACTCTGTATAACGCTGAACACGTGTACTTCATCAACAGGAACTCTTAATCCTCTATCAGTACATTATTTGTAGGTTTAACGTGGCAAATTTCGATGCATGTTGAAGGCAAATAACTCCGAGCTTCAAATGCCTAGTGCCCGAGGGTTACACACCTGGTGGTGATAGGTGGAGGGGGTGGGAGCTGGATGAGCGGGGGGTGGAGTTGGGGTGAATAGGCAGTGAGCTTGAACACTAACATCAACTAGGCGTCTTCCAAGCGTGAAAATGTTCTTCTAACTCTAATACAATGTTCCTTCTTTCTTCAATTACTGAGATCAAAGGGGTTCTAGTCTTGGCCTCAGACACCACAATACTATACTGGGGACACATACGTGGCTCCAATAACTGTTTTGGATCAATCTCATTAACACTGCGTAAATCGTGTACGTACTGAAAGCAGCTTAGAATTGAACTCCTCTCTCTAAGTCATTGAACCAATCTGAAAACTTGCCCCATTCGAGCGGAAGACCTTTGACCAGATTATTTACACCTACATTCCCAGTAGATATGAAAGATTTTCCAATTGTTTGGCGACCATCGTCACACTTCCAGATTGCCAGTCAATGAGAACAGAGCCGGAGGATAGGATAATAAAGCAGAGGTATTTGAAACGGCATCCAGGCACAAAATGTACGGTTCGGTGTTATATATTTGAAATACGAAAACAAGAGATTTGGAAAGCCAAACAGGACATAACATGGAACGTGTACACCTTATTATTCGTATATTGACTGCGTGTTTCAGTAAGAGACAACAGACTATAGGGAACGTAGCCGAGAGTGTGCAAGCTAGTATCGTCGAAAAAGAATGTACATGCTATGTTCTTGAAGACTAATGATGTTGACTGACAAGTCAAACAGGTATTGAATTATTCCCCAAACACAATTTAAAATCCCAATGTCCTTCAAAAAACAATGTAAGTGCGTAATTTCTCTATCCTTGTCAAAGTTTGCCAAAAGTCAGTGGTAAGAAAACAACGAGAACACAGTAAATATCAAGTGATGTGTGACTTATTTGATAATCACTGGCAAACGGAAACAACGACAGGAAAACGTGTTGCCTTGCTTGGAATGGGACAACAGTGGTCGAAAAATAAACATTGGTCCACCTTATGGTCACTATCGCTGGTCAAGACGTGGTCAATGCGAGATCCCAGACTAGAAACATCAGCAGACGTTTTTAGAACTTCTCGTTAGCTTACGATGTCGTGAATAAAAGCATTCCCCAATGATGGAAATATAGATTGCATCTTTAAAATAATACTTAGTTACTTGGTTACAACAGTATTGCCATCAGTAACTAGGCAAATGTCCAGTTAGCCCTAACCTAATGTGTGAGAAATTTTGGTATGTGATAGCTTACGACGAGGTAGTGAAACACAGCTACTGGGAATATTTGCTCAACTAATATGACTATGTGTTTTTCAAAGGCCAAGGGACTCAGTACGGTATGGGGGTATCCAGCCCCTTTATAAAATACAAAGACGCAGACATAGCAAACGTCTATAACGTATTTACTATATTATAGTACTTAGTTGTATGTCTATGATAGCACCACTTTGTGGCAATGTGCGTCTGTATGTCTGACTACACACGACTGGTTTATGTAGGGTGTGAAAGAGTGCATGCACGAGAATGTAAGACTAGAATACTGCACAGGAGGGCGGGAATTGAATGACAATATTGCACATAGGGGAAGAGGATGAAGCGACGATTGTTGCATACGAGTCCCGAAACACGTGCATGGACATCTGCCGAGTTGCTGAGGACTTGTCAAGTCCTAAGACAGACTGAAAGCCGGATGTGAGAAGTTGCACTAAGGGCGATACCAGGAATCTGGTGAAGGAAAGTGGTTGCGTGTGAAGTCCTTTCACCAACTTGGGACAGCTGAAGGACGACTGTGGACTCACTGCACGGGGAGAGGTTCTGCTAAACGTACACAGACCAGAATTTGATAGCAGTGAAGTGTGAAGGTCGTGGTGTTTCCATTTCGCTTTGGAAGGCTATTTTCTGTTAATTTTCCCCGAGATTCTTCCTTCCTGTGCGAGCGACCAAGGTATGGCGAGGTATGCGGCCAGGTGAGTCCTCCTTTAAGACCAGCCAGCGCCTCTCCAACTGATGCAGACCAGCTCGTGTTGAATCAATCAATTTGTGTTATCAAAGCCATGCTAATATTGACAGGGCAAAATTTACCCCCCTCAGCACGATAGGACAACACATTCACGCGAAAATATCTCGAGCTTTGTGCTTAGGTTGTCGTCTGCTCACAACACATTGGGGGCCTTGAGTGGTCCAAATCTCTCACCTCAGTTAAGCTGGAGAAAGGGTGAGACTTTTCACTATCGTGTGCTGAATCTGCCAAACTCCGTGCCCCCATCTCGACAAACTTGCACCGTGGGGACGTAGAACTAGCAGGGTCCAGCTAGAAAGTAGTCAGGACCTCATACCTAGCGTCTATTCCCATCAAAACAGCGACACCTAGCAGCAATACCAACGCCGCTTTTTTTTTGTCCACGCAAACATTCGGAATCGATCACCCACGAATGACAAAAACAAGTTTGCTGTCTGACCCTAAATCTTCATGCTCAATGCTTGAGGAAAGCGAAGGTGTTATATGTGGTATCGCATATCATCACAATGGCGATAAAGCGTAGTCTAAACATGTTATATGTATGCTTACCAGATGGGCGCAGGGGTGGGTGGGTGTAGTAGCACCTAAGGGAGGGGGGTATGTTCTAAGGACTAAGGAACGAGAAAGATGATAGAGATAATAAACGGCAAGTAGTATCACAGTAGGTTTTCGTTGCGATTGGAGTATCCTATGGCGTGTTGAACCCAGGTTTTAGCACACGTATTTTCATAACGTAGTAGATGGGTACTGTGTACGTATTTGTTGAGTGTCTGAAGAATGGATTTAGTCACCGCTCTCACGGTGTTGGGTCACGAGTAGCTATGTGTTAGAACTCAGTTTCGGTATAGAGTGAGACTTTTACTAGATCCTGAAATGACGTGTTTTAAATTGGCTAAACCTGCAACACCAGAGTTCTAGAATTTTGCAGTGTGCATTGCTTGTGTGATCTGTGGAAGCGAAATGGCCATGTGTGTTTTTATCACCGCGATGAAATCAAACGATAACAGCGCGGAGTTTATTTCTCCGTGTCTCGCTAGGCTTGTGGTGTAGATGCAGATGCGAAGCCGCGACAGTTGGGGACAATCACAAACATTTCACGATGCAGTAACAAGTTTAAACCCTGCCTTTACCAAATCTAATGTTGATCTAACACGTACATGCAACAGAATTTGGCTGCCCTGACTGCACTTTGATAAAATACATTGGAAATAGGGATCGATGTTAAAAGTGCAGTTTTACTTTGAAATTACATTCAACATTTCCAAAAGGAATTGATCAAGTTGCAGTTTGTTTATGTATTATAAAGCTCACATGTCTCTACGTTTTGGGATGTTCATCCTAAACAAAAATGCTTCGAATTGTTCTGTCAGAAGTTGTAAGAATGTCTTGACTTTACACGAATTACTAGAATATCCTACCAGCTCCAGAATAAAACTCGAAACTACATGTCTGTAAACACACATTTTGACACCTTCATCTAAACGTTAGGTACAATAGAAGTCCACTGTGGATATATTTAGTAATGTACTAATGGGACGTGGTGTTTCTGATGTTTATCCTTTCGTTAAAACCTATATTTTGAAGTGAAACGAGTTATGTAAGGGTCTTAGTTTTGGCTGTGTATGAGGTTTGTACCCTTCTCTAAACCATAGCTAGGTGCCAAAACTGACACAGCCCTGACCGGCGAAAGAATGTTCCTTGACCTCGATGGCCAGTCTCAGTTTGTAGTTGCGAACCTCAAAAACTAAAGCTTTATATACGCGATTACCACGACACTTCTATAGGGTTCTTGGTCACCTCCGATTATTGATTTAGCGCTAGCTGTGGACGTGTCATTGATGCCATCAAGTATAATTTGGTTCTTTGTATTGGAATTATAAGATTCGGTCGTTAATATATCATACTGAATAAAAATAACGATTTTTAGATGCATAACACATTTTGGAGACATGAAAGGCATAGTTTTGGGGATAATTTGATCATTTTTGAAAACGGTTAAGAAATACGAGTCAAAGCTTTCAGCAAAAGCACTTTGAGTGCGAGAAGGCGTCGTCGTGCATTAAATTTATCAATGTATCATAAAGTTATGGTTTTTTATTTAAAAAAATCTTTGTTATTTTTATTTCTATTTTTTAATTGGGGTTTAAAGTCGCTTTCAAGATTCTTTCACTTATATCACGACTTGTCAGTTTTAGGGCAGGATGAAACCCGCAACAACCATGGCGCTGAATGTTGCAGTAAACCTGCGAGCACCGGCTGGTACTGACAAGACCAACGATGAAAACTGCATCCTATCAATATAAAAAAAAGTAGAGTTATGTCCCTTTGAATACCTATTGCATGATATAAAAGGTTGGAACTTTCACTGTCCGGTCTGCCGAAATCAACCAAGTTGGAAGGCAACCGGAAAAACAATCAACTAGAAGAAGAAGGAGACTATCGAAATCAACGCTCTCCAGCTCCATTCTGTGAGACACATGCGTCCCAAGGAGGGACCAGTCTGCCGAAATCAGCTAAGCTGGAAGGCGACTGTCAAAGCAGTAAACCCCACCCCACCACTATCGAAATGCTATTTAAATTTTCCTGTCACCATAGATCTGACACTGGGATATATACCAAATGTCATATTGAGACTATTTGTTCCTAAATCAAACACTTGCCAAACTAGCGTCCAGCTGTGGAAATCTGGGATTGAAGGACAAGCAAGGCGATATCAGTCTAATTGGCCAGTTACCGAGGAGACCTGTTGGTTTAGACTTAGCAGCGGCTTGTGGCCAACATCAGAGGTATTTGGTCAAGAAGGCCTGGACCTGCCAACCGGCCATCAGAGTAATTAACACGGCAGTAATTAGTTTGTTCTGTCCTCTAGCAAATTACATGTTTATCTTCCAAGCTTGTTGATTCCACCCACTGCAAGACTCCTGTGAGCCCTGATTCTAATCCACGACACGAATGCTTTGAAATCAGACACAAACCCGTTCGTAAATGTGTTGACGTTAATACTTAAAGTGAGAATTGTTGAGTAATATGTCTGGACATTTCAATATCTCACAATTTGAAGCACGATTGGAGATGTATTCAATAAAGATTCGGAAATTAGATAAATAAATATACAGATACTAATTCTTGACAATGCTTGTATGCGGTATGGTACAGATATTAACGTTAGGAACGAACGGTTATAAATGGTTGCCTGGAAAATAAAACTGTACCGAACACGGTGACAAGAAAGACGGGGAAATCAGGTTAAAACTGGAAAGCTAATACGATGTCTACACATGTGGCCTCCTTGATTGAGATAAGATACGTTAAATAAACACATAACTATGCTCTATTAATTCACGTGTCAGTGATAACAAGAACGTATTGTTATTTAGACACACGTTCGGTAGTTCTTGAACGAAAGAACGTAGATCCTGCCCTAACGGAATGCAGATGTACAGATAGAACGTAGGTGTATTTCCCGTGTTTCTCGCGAACCACGCTGTGGTGTACACACTACGTTGAACTATCTCTCGTATCATCTCTTGCGTTTTGTTTTATGCTCAGCATGTCGTTTTGTTCATGTCAGAAATATGGCGACCTCAGAGCGAGTTATCGACCAAACCGTCAGAAGCAGTATAATTCTCAACCGACTGAACAGAAGAAAAGACGAAGCTAACTCCAATGAATGTTTCAATCATCCCTTACATTGTTGATTCATGCGAGTGATGCCTTTCGTGTACGGGGCTTATATTTATATTCTTTTTAAATTGGGGTTTAGAGTCGCTTTCAATATTCTTTTACTTATATCACGACTTGTCAGTTTAGGGCAGGAGGAAACCCGCAACATCCGTAGTGCTGAATGTTGCAGTAAACCTG
>JAUTBT010075565.1:0-13314 GCA_032361225.1 Lepetodrilus schrolli
TATTATTCATACATATTATTTTACTTATATGACAAAGATATATATATATATATATATATATATATATATATATATATATATAATTAATAATAATAATTCACTTACTAATGATCCTTCAAAGAAGCCACAATTGTATATTATTATCATCAAAATAGTCGAATATTAATGATCTATTAATGAATTAATCATGATAAGATACTCTGTTAAATGATTACATTAGCTTCAAAATAATAGAACATCATCCCGGCAGATAGTAACTATCCAATATATCTCGATCAATAAGGCGAGGTGACTGAACTCATGCGTCCCAATGTGGGACCAGTCTGCCGAAATCAGCAATGCTGGAAGACGACTGTAAAAACACCAAACCAAAAAAAAATTAAAAGAAGAGGTGACTGCTATATAGTGCTTCGTATCGCCATAATCAATACAATGGACTAACATACGAGACACAAGATACAAAATACAACTTTCAATTTCTGGATTCATAGATTACCATACACCTGATAACTGCCCATCAACACAGGGGCAATATGTGGACTTGGCACCCATCCAGTAATCTTGACGCGATTATATACTATACTCAACAAAATAAATTAAGGGCTGGAAGATATTTTGTGGGGAAGCCTTCTACCAAATTTCGGAACTAGGCTTGGGGAATCTGGTACCGTTCTTCTTGCAATCCGTCTGCAAGTTCATGAAGATTACCTGGAGCCTGTAGACGTCTGGAAATAATAAAGTTTATGTCCAAAAACTCTACTGGCCCTTAATGTATTTTGATGAGTATTGACTTGATTAAAATGTAACTGCCTATCCATGGGTATCAATAAAATCCATGGCACCAAGAAAATAATTTTAAGAGATCGAACAAATTGCCACAAAATGGCTTTGACAAGGTCTACGATGGTTGAAACCTTGAGAGGACCCCGTATAATTTCCATGAGTAGTGACCGAGACACAGATGTATTACCCAAACCACCCACGGTGGTACAAGAGCATACAAAGCATGATTAGTTAATACAATAACTACAAACAAAATATGAAGATGGGCTTATGAAAATTACTTTAATATTATTTTGCGAAACATTATCCCCGAAACCCTGACAACTATGCCTACTTAGCATTCGGAAGGTATTAATAATTAGGAGTAATAGTCGGGATTTTCGATGGTTGTGAAACGTTACGTATGTATCTACATGTATAGTGGACATACAGTTATAGTAACAATCATTGGGTTGTCTAACTGTATCAGCTATTGATTGTGGCTCTTACCGTAGCACAAAGCTCTTGCGGGTTCTCCTCCCATGATAAACAGCTCGTCACAATATCACTCAACGTTACCATAAACCGGGTGAGAAACGTTGTCACGTTCAACGATCATCCTTGACCTCAACTGAGGCGATCTATAGGTAGGTCAAATACTTACTTAAAATAATAAAACAGAACCTATTTCTTTCCATATGTTTTTGCTTTTTATATAGAACCTATTTATTTCTATATGTTTTTTTTTATATAGAATCTATTTCTTTCGATATTTTGTATATATCCGTGCGACTGTATCATGGGTTTTCATTTATCATAGTTGTTTGCCAGAACATAATATAGGTTTTAATTTAACATTATAATATATATTTTTACAACTAGAATGTATGCTCTTGTCTTATATGTGCATTATTATCATGGTACTATCTTGACATTAGTATAGCATTTTAAATATTTTAGTTTTTTCTTCGTATTTTTTATTCTCCAGCATTATGCCTGTACATGTTTCGATTAAAACTACTACTGTTTTTCAAATATTCATTCCACGTAACATATACAAATCTATAATTGGAATATTTCAATAATTATATAAACCCCACTAAACTTATATATGTATTAAAACAAACAACACTAAACTATATTATGGCTTAAAATCATCGTTACGAAAATAAGCAAAACCAGAGCATTCGTTGTATTTCTCCAACGTATGAATTCTAAACCAGTTTTGTCATTTTGTTAATTATTAAAGACAAGCAGGCCATCGTTGTTCATTAACTGACAGCATTACAATAGATAGCTACAATTGCATGAAACTTTTATCACTACAATAGTTGAGAATAAAACTAGCTAAAACCATAGCGATAGCATTTGTAACGGGTCCTCAACTTGGACTAGTGTATAGCTACAAGTGTTCTGATGTTTCCCCAATAACTTCCTCTCGAGTAAAATATTATTGAATCCTGCTTTAAAAAGTCAAATAATTCATATCTACATAACGATTACTTACCGCAATCTGTCCATTCCAAGCGTGTGCGTTCAGATCTCACTTCCACGACGGAGGTCAAGAACAACATACAAATAATTGTCGTTAACGTTGAGAGCGTCATTGTGAAAGTTCTACGGTAAACGGACAAACGATCTGCCACAACGTGCAACGCGGTAGCTAGTGGGTGCAATATATCGGACGTGCTTTAACCTAAATATAGATGGGAGTAGGACTATAGCTAGGTCTCGTACGAGGCTAGATAGCGTGACGTCAAAATGAACGCATGTGGTATATCCTGGGTTAATATCTCATACATGTTATGTTATGGTCATTCTCATAATGTGTATTTAAAAATTAATAAAATAATATGCCGGTAATCATATTGCAAATATTAGAAAAACTAGTTAACGTTTGTAGTACAGCCGGTAATCAAAATATTAATGAGTAGAAGATGTCGGTAAACGAGAGATGGTTTATATTGGGACGTGGTGGAGCATGCGCGATATTTCCATATTAATTTATAAAATGTAATTCAAAATATGCATGAATGTAGTATGTGGAAACAAAAATAGGAGTGATTCAATCATTTGATAAATCGATCGAGTGTGTCTGTGTGCATGTTATGTTTTCAGAATATAAATCAAATTTACTTGTTCTTTAAAACATATTTACCAAAAAAAAATCAAGCAACATTGTATAGATTCAGGGCTTTAAGAGATCAGTGATCTACATATATAGAGGATCTCATATCAGTGGTCATATATTACTCAATTTATTAAACTCGTTGGCGAAAACGATATAATGCTTGGCACGAATGTGAGATTCTATTTATCACATAACTGTAGAAACTATTGTAATTTCGATTTTCAATCACAAACAATGACTATATAGGCGAATGTCTTGGGAACTGGGTTAAAGCACGCAGACAAAGTTCCAAGTAAATGTGTAAATATTAATAAATGTGTTTGCATATTTAATTGAAGAAATCTTTTAACTTAATATGTTCGACAAATTACGTCCCAAGAATAAGCTCTAAAATTATTCCAAAAAGACTTTGACGTGAGTGCGTGCGTGTGTGCAAGGTGTGCATGTATGTGGAGGGTGTGTATGCATATGTGTGTGTGTGTGTGTGTGTGTGTGTGAAAGAGAGAGAGAGGGAGACAGAGAGAAAGAGAGAGAGAGAGCCTCAGAGCAACATGTAGGCTATTGTATATCTATCTATAAAGTGGTCCTTATGATGACATGTAACAACCCTTCATCACAACTGTCTGTCAACAGCATGTATCATGGATCTTTGTGATTAAACACCTATCAGGTTATCAACCATATCTTATTTTATATATAGTTTGGCATGAAATGCATTGACACGGCTATTTGTTACATTATCTCGGTAAATACTTTATGGAATGATAAACAAAACAAAAACTTCAATCTCTTATTTTGTATGCCCTAACCAAAGTTTTTGTAAATATTTGTTGGCAGCATTAATAACGCACCCGCACGTGCATATTGAGCATTTTTACCTGTTTCGTTGTCTAATAATACTTGCTGAAAATATTTAATGATCGCTATTTAAGCAGATATGTTATTAATAGTGCCACAATATATATATTAATTTTGGTAGGGCATACACAATAAGAATGTTTTTTGGTCATTCCATGAAGTATATACCGAGATAATGTACCAAATAGAGGCATCAATGTATTTCATGCCAAACTATGCCTGTCCTCTGAATCTAATGGCCCTTTTCTACTTAAAGGAGTCTCCTTCTAAAATATGATAATTTAATATGTTACGATATGGTTAAATACAAGCATTTCCAGTTATAAAAAAAATATTAACCATAAGATAACTCGGAAATACAAGATTTCCGAAAACTGCCGACATTTAATGAGTAGAGGCGTAATCACGTGATTTCACGTTACTGATGATAAACCTTCCCCAGTTCGTTATAGAAACAGATAGCAGTAGTCGAGTGTTTCTTGTTATTTAGTGGTTATGTGATGGACAGAGACTTGGTAGAGGTTGATTTCAGAGTAGCCAATGTCAATGCCTACCAGTACGAGCCCTTAGTAAACCGTGAAGACGACAGTGACACGACAGAGAGCGATAGTGACAGTGGAACTGAAGCCGAAAAATAAAAAAATAAAAAATCAGTAAAAATAGAAACATTGCCAACAAATCGTTTCATGAATACACAGACATCTAGGCTCCAAATATGAATACATGAGAACATAATTTTTAGGGAGAGTATTTTGGCTATAACTTATTAATTAAGATAATTTTTTAATATATTTTTTTTCATCGAAATGCTTGTATTTAACCATATACTAACCTAATTAAATTGTCATATTTTAGAAGTAGTCTCCTTACCAGCTCATGACGTCATTCAAAGTATATAATAAATGTATCTCTCACCTCGTGACGTAGTAAAAACCTATATCTCCTTTCCCACGCCACTTGATGAGATATACATGCTCTCACTAGACACATGGACTATCCTCTATGTATTTGAGATATTTGATTGGATGTGCTGTCTGTAGAGTTGTAATGTAGATACCATCCTTGGAATCGCAGGTTTACTGCAACATTCAAAGATGGAGCGGGTTTGCTCCTGCCCTAAACTGATTTGATTTGAGTGAAATAATCTTGAAACCGGCTCTAAACTGTTTCGTTTTAGCCGTTTTGGACATAGTCTGCACCTCTTTGACAACCTCCTCACACACATGGAAGAATGTGCGCAGAAATTGGAGACACTGGTTCATGAGAAGGCTGAGGATATCGTGAAAGCAAAGAATAAATCTGAGGCGTTGCTCTGTGAGATACTCCCCAGGTAGCATGTCCATGTCAATGGATTCAATGGTAGTCTACTGCATTGACAGAAACAGTGGATCAGCTGAATAGTGTTATGTATAGACTACATCTATAGCATATGGGAACTATTGCACCTGTGTTTGGTTACATTGAGCACATCAACGTTACGTTTATTGACAACATATTATGTTTAGTGATAAGCTTCTGTTGAAAGTCATACAATCACGGTGTGTTGACATATATCATTGTATTTTATATTATATTCATATTTTATTTATTTATTATCTCGCGATTTTTAATATCTAGATATTAATAAATAATAATAAAATATGAAAAGATTGAAAACAAGGAGGACTTGTGGAAAATATAGCTTGTTGCCAAATATACTTGTGAAGTTGTGTAGGCAAACCATACGCACATACTTTCAGGTAATGTCAAGAAACTGTGATTGTATGCCTTTAAAGAACAGTCGCGGAATCTAACATCTAAGTTTGGTGGTAGCAGTAGCTACATACTTAGAGCGACTGATCTACCATAGTTATCTCGCCATGGATAGTTAGAGGTAGTGTTACTATTCTTGACATATATACACCGACATACGTATGCAACTTAATGACCAGTTCTTTCTTTCATTATGTGTTCATTATTCTTCCAGAGAAGTTGTCCAGAAACTATGCCTGGGGCTCACAGTCTATCCAGAAGCGTACAAGTGTGTGACGATATACTTGAACGATATTTGTGGATTTACCGTCATCTGTGCGCGATCAACACCTTTCCAGGTATAGCTTAGAATTATCGTTCGCTCTGTAGATCAGATGCATCCAACTCTGAATGTTTGCCTTGCATTAAACTGCTAACTCCAAACACCCGAGAGAAAGAGAAAATATACATGCTTTACGAAATTCAATATCAATTATTAAATATAATATATAATATACTGTACATGTAGATTGATGCCTATGTGTCTTATGGAAAATGCATACACTATGCATATGCAAAACCAACATCAAATGGCAACTTACTATTTTTAAGGTGGTCAATTTCCTGAATGACTTGTACACCTGCTTCGACGATACGATCGGAGAGTTCGATGTTTACAAGGTAATATTTAAAATAGTATTATGTTTCGTAAAGTTCAGTATATGCTAATTAGAAGTGTCTCTGCACGTGCATGTGTTAGCGGCAAGAAGGATAACCTGGTAGTAACGTCAATGAAGCCGGTTCCATGGCGTTATGGTTAGAGCATAGGCCCGGAGTGCGGAAGGTCGCGGGTTCGATCCCCGGTCGCGTCATACCAAAAGACGTTAAAGATGGTAGTTGTTGTCCCCCTGCTTGGCGCTCAAAGGGAAGTATACAGCAACGGCTGGTCGGCTCATAATCGGCATAAAGTGTCCGAATGGTATACTCATGTTCAACTGCGACATGTGGTATTTCAAGTGTGTTAGCACTACAAAGACTGGTGGAAATCCAGACTGATACAAGCAGACAATAATATTCATCGCTCTCCAGCTCCATGCTGGAACACACATGGAGGGACCAGTCTGCCGAAATCAGCTAAGGCACACATGGAGGGACCAGTCTGCCGAAATCAGCTAAGGCGACTGTCAAAGCAGTAAACACACACAACGTTAATGGCCTCTCATGCTTACCCAAGGAGGGTCCGTTCTGCCGAAATCGACGCAGTTGGAAGGCGACCGGAACACACCAAACCACAACAACAACACCAACAACAACAACAACAAACGTTAATGACTAAGAAATAAAGTAATCTATACATGGATTGTTTCGGTACGTTTTGAATTATCAAGATCATTTCACGAACTCTTGCCTCCTTTCTACTGGTCACATAAGAAGATTTATAATACGCAGTTATGCTTCTGATACGTGTACAACACACAGAATATGTCACCATTCAGGGTCGTGCAGTAATACTTGTAAACGTGCTCTGAACCTTTGAGAAATACTGTGAACAAGTTGTTAATTTTCAGTTGCATTACTTCTATTGGGAGTGTCAGATATACAGGATATTACTCGATGTTCTATTTAATATCAACTTTATGTCCCAAGTGTAAAATGTTCACGAGGGACATAAAGTTGATAGTAAATAGAACATCGTGTAATATCCTATATATTGCCCCAGATGTATCATTCCAGACCTGCCAACTGCTACGCTTTCAGCGTAATTTCCTACGCTCAGATGAGTTTTGCTTTGCGATAAAAGCTTCTCAAACTGATCATTTCTCCCTAGACCGATTCGCAAGGTACTGTAGTGTGTACTGACCACTGCACTGCAACTAGAATGTTGATGTTTCCGTGTCCTATTTCTGAGTCGAGTAAATATAACTACGATCGGATTTTAAATATAGCTACAGTCGGAATTGAAGGTGTTCTTTTGAAGGTGTTCCAAATACTGCTACAATCTATCACCTTTTAAACTTTGACCTGCAATAGTGTAGTTACGCAAGATAATGACAGCAAATGTAAGCATAAGGGGAATAACTCTTACGCCTTGAGAAAGTAGTCCAGGCTATTGCTAGAGTGACAGTTATATGACTGAGATAACTGTATATTCCGTAATACTACTGTATGAACCATGAAAGCCAGTATCTTAGATTAGTCTTCAACTTGCTTCCTACATGAACGTGTATTCGTCTATCTGCAAGACCCTCAGATCTCGTGCACTGTAACAAATATTTTATATAGTGTTTTAGTATATTTAAAATGTTTAGTAGTGACAAATATATATGTAGTTATGCAATGAAATGCTATTCCAATATCACTTTGTGAATAATCTGAAGCAACCATACATACATGGAAGAGTATCTGTTATTTGTTATTTCTTTGAACATTTGTTCATGTTGACAATGTAAGCAATGAACTTCCGCAATGCTATAATTTTCTACTCTCAAATAGGATTTGCTACGCTCAGTTGGTCCAGAATGCTATACTCTCACCTTCACTTTGGGGTTGGCAGGTCTGTGTATGGGATATATGTAGATTCAATCGAAAACGATGTTTTACTGATAGCAACGAATATATATGCAAGAATGTGCTCAATTATCGTACGCTGTCCACGTGCAGCAGGTTTTCAATTTTGACATTGAGGATTCCCCAAAATATTGGCGTGATAAATATGTTACTTATAGTCCATAGACTGGGAGGGTCTACCGTGCACCCCGATGTTTGTCAATGGCCGCCAACCAAAAGTGAAATGTTCACATAATTATCAGCTTGTAAGACTCCTACAAGCTTATGTATGATGTCTCTTTGATTTTCCAAATTGCCGCCAATAACAGTCGTATTTTTTTGTGGCCATATTATTGTTTACAGGGTAGACCCTCCCAGCCCATGGACTAGCATTATTCGGAGAAGGAACTCATTTGTTGAGAATGCCATTGACTTTGTATTGTTTTCAAGCAGACGATATTAACTTTTGGGTATAGGATAAATCTAGGCCTACTTGATATAATTTTACCATTCATTTTATTTATTATGTATACGTTTCGGTGATATTCATGTTCTTAACTGATCACATTATAATATATTTAAGGTAACAATTCTTGTGTTGTTCTTCTATGTATTTAAACTAACAGCTTCCAGTTTTTATCGATCGTGTCAAGTCCCTAGTGTACTGCCAAAAGTAGTTGTGGCATTTCAACCAACTGGCATTTCAACCAATAGAAACGCTAGAAAGCAATATGTACCGGGTGATACGTACGGTTTTCGTTCGTCTCAGTTTGAAACAGCACGCTGGGGGTAATAACAAGATTTATGACTACATTTGTGTCACAAATTAAAATGTACGAATCATAATCACTGCTATTTGGCGTTAGTGTTAATAGAACCAGGAAGTACTGTAACAGGGGGCTCTAAACAGAGCTTAATGTTCTCCAGTTCCGGCGATGGATGACTCTATGACGGATTTACTGGTGTTTATTTCCGGATCCATTCCAATATTATAATTTACAACTGAATCTCATTTTCTATCACATCTTGCCATACAGTAGGACACCTCTATTCCACTACTGATTCTTATCATATATGATTTTTGTTGCATGTTGAAACATCACTTATATACCCATAGAACGGTAGTATGGATATTATCAAACATTCAAATATACTTGGTAAGCAAAGCTACTGCAGACAAAGTCTGTCAATGCAAGATTAAAATCATGCATAGCGAATTACAAATGGATACATCGTGCTAATTATAGTGATGATCCCATTGACATATTTATACAGTGAATTAGATAATTATTAGCTTACCTGAGTTGGGACCAAGCTAAAGTGGCTAATGATGGCTGGCCCGCCAATATTTTTATGTGACAATAGACTTGATTCAGACGGTCTAATTTGTAAGACATTATTAAGAATATTGTAGCAAATATCACACTGTCACAGTAGCTTATTACCTAGGCATTAACGTTATGGCCATAGTTTCCTTAATGCCGCTAACACGTGTGTACCAGGGCCCGTTGCTCAGAACAGTTGTAGCTACGAGTAATTGTAAGTTACAATTTATGGACGACAGCGTAATACAGGTACATTGCATTAAATACCTTTATTGGTGTAATACTTGAGAATCCGGTTATAACTAAAACTATTATAACGATAAAAGTCGTTTGTGCAA
Source organism: Lepetodrilus schrolli (assembly GCA_032361225.1). Classification (NCBI taxonomy): domain Eukaryota; kingdom Metazoa; phylum Mollusca; class Gastropoda; order Lepetellida; family Lepetodrilidae; genus Lepetodrilus; species Lepetodrilus schrolli. The sequence goes on from JAUTBT010075565.1 coordinate 9,693, forward strand.
ACAGACTTACTGTCCCTAAAATCTGGCTTGCAATCAGTTGTAGCTAGAACTGTTTTGAGCTACGAGGCCCTGGGGTGAACAATGTCCAATTTCGTTCGATACATACCGTCATACGTTACTGCTGAATAATACCTTTGGTATGCAACTAACTGTAAGTCTGAATACATTGCCATAACGGTGAAAATACGTACAGTAATGAATTTCAATTCTACGAAAGTTTGATAAATATATGCAATTTACATCTGGTATAATATCATGGTCAATACAGATTTAACTCAATATGTGGTGTAATTTTGCTCAGTTTCAGATTCCCAATTGTATCTCATTAGGGAGAATAAGTATGGAGCAAATGCGATGTAGAACTTCATTTTCATTTTTGTTGTTAAGGTGGAAACTATCGGAGATGCGTATATGACTGTATCGGGACTTCCAGGCAGGAACGGAAACAAACATGCGTCCGAAATTGCTCGTATGGCCCTAGCCCTAAAGAAAGCTACAGACAAGTTTAAGATCAATCACCTTCCAAAAGAGAAGCTTATGATACGTGCAGGCATTCACTCGGGTAATACATTGATAGACATAGCATGTCTCTATAGCCTACTACATATAGTTCGTCATGAAATGCATTGCTACCACGATATGATATTTTGTTACTACCCAGCCAAATTTACAATTCAAAATGTTCAGCTATTTTTTGTTTGCTTGCACCATTATTTTAAATAACACCTGTTTGCAACGTTATTTGTATATTAAAATTCCTTATACAACTTTAAAAAATGGTTGCCACATGTCCAGTAGTAGCCTGTATAGTGGAACTGAAGAATGTGTCGATAGTGTGCTCACTGACACTCGGGCCACTAGAGCCGCGAATCGAATTACAGCATTACAAGTGTGTTCAACCTCAAAATCCTAAAATGTTTTAACTATTGCTACAGGTCCAGTGGTAGCCGGTGTTGTGGGACTGAAGATGCCTCGATATTGTCTGTTCGGTGACACGATGATTATTGCCTCCTTGATGGAAGCGCACGGCGAAAGTAATACTATATGATAACTTTTGAGTCACCTGAAAACTATGAAATAATGTTCTACCTACGGCTACTAGTATGTTTCTAGTGCTGACCTAGAACGGATATGGTTCTAGTATGGTTCTAGTGTTAAACTAGTATGGCTCTATTGTTAAATTAGCACGGTTCTAGTTGGCGGGTACGTTACTTAATTGGGTGGATGTATATTTTTTATTATGATTTTTTCTTTTCTTTTCATTATGCATTACGCTGCTTTAGACTTGAGTAAGCATATTATATGCACTGCCATTAGGGGGCATACCACGGTTTCTTTCCACGATCATTTATCATATAAATCAGCTTAGTTTGAGAGGCTGTTGTTGCTAAACTGTTCAGTCAGCATGCACTAGCTTTATACCCACTTGTACAGAAAGGCCCAAATATTCATATAAACAGAAACATAGAGGGGTTCAATCACGTCAGATTTTGGAAAAATGCTGTGGAAGACAAGCAGTAAAAACCAACAACTCGCATGGCTGGCATGCACCAGCGATATTGACCTAACAACTGTACATTGCTAGTGTATACGCCTTGGGGGGGGGGGGGATATTGGGGTATTAAGTCGCTTTCTAAATTATTTCACTTATATCACGACTTGTCAGTTAAGGGCAGAAGGAAACCCGCAACATCCGTAAACCTGCGAGCATCGGCTGGTACTGACAAGATGATAACTGTATTGCCACTCTACAGACGGGCGGGTGGTAGCCCGCAGTGGTAGAACAGTTGGACTTCGGAGCCAAAGGTTCCAGGTTCAATTCTCGCCCCGGGGGCCCGGCATCAATGTTCGCGAAAGTTACCTTTCTGACGCGATATTGATAGGATGCGAAAGATAACTTTCGCGAACAATGATGCCGGGCCCCCGGGGAGGGATTTTAACCTGGAACCTTGGCTCCGAAGTCCCACTGCGCTACCACTCGTACATACGCGTTCCTATCATACCGGTATAGTGATATACATTTAGATTGCAATTAAACTGCGTGGAACCTACTTCATTTGGAACACAATACCATGTATACTACTTAACATACAAAGATACCAGGGCACAGACAATGGAACGTATGCAAAACCTAATTTTTCTACGGACTACTTGGCCACCGTTGACAATGAGAAACTGTCCTATGCCCCCTTAGTTGACCACAAGGCGTAAATGGACGAATACATTGTTTTCTACTAGTAATAACAATCATTCAGCTAAAATATTGTTCTTGTGTGTCAACAGAAAGAAAGATCCAAATTAGCCACGAAGCTATGAAGTTGCTGAAGGGATTCAATGCCTTCCACTTTGAGCAGCGAGTATTCCTTACTATTGAGGTATATTGTATGCGCCTATAGCTAATGCTACGTCTAGTTAGGAACTAAGCAAACAGACATGTAAGCGCAATGATAATTAAGCTATAGTAACGCACAAGAGAAGGCCTAGTGCAACTTTAATATAAAGGTTTTCTAGACGGCAAGTCTATCACATGTACAAGTCCTCACTGTACAGACAGTACGTCATTCTCATGAAAACTGTGTATATTCTATTGCAAGCTGTCAGTCTACCAGTTAGTGACAGTACCTTTCAGCCAATTAGAATACATCTATTAATAATAATAATAATTAATAATCCATGTATCGAATCCACGCTCTAAAGCGTGCTCATAGCGCTATATTATTAACCCGGTCAATGGATTAATGTACACTCATTTCACCTTCTCAACATCCTGGGGAGTGTATAACCCAAGCTGTCAGTTAAGTTCGCGAGTCGGGAATAGGGATAGGGTTAATGTTAGCACAGACATAGATTTACATGTAACAACTACATAATCATTGTTTTTACCATGATCACTATTTTATTCATGATAATGGCCGATCTGATCAAAAAGGCAAATTTCCAGAATGTAATATATATATATATAATTTTGTTATTTATTTTTTTGGTAATTATTTTCATTATTAATACAATTTAATTTTTTTAGACCAAATTTACAAATGGCAAATATCCTTTAGAGAGTTTTTTTAACATGCGATATATTTTTTTTCTTTCAAGGGAAGAGGACCCATGCTAACCCACTGGCTACTTGGAATGAAAGACACCGAATAGCAACAGCAGACAAATTGTGATTTCTGACATACACATGAGATACGACTGACCAGATAAAAAAAACAACCAAGATGTTGCTATGCCAAGAAGTAGACAATTCGGTCTTCAGACAAGTTGTACATGCAAACTACTACTTCTGTATTCTACACAGATTATGAAGAGGAAGTTGAAGAACACCTCCGTTTTGAATTTTTCGATTGAGATAATCATGAGTACACCTTTATTACAGATCATCGTTGCCTGTATACTTTATATGCTTTCAGAATTACAACGATAAGCTCCGTATTGAACTCTGGTTAGAGTGAAATTATTTTATATCAGTAAGTCTATACTGCATTTGTCGGCAGTGACGGCAGTGACATATATATATATATATATATATATATATATATATATATATATATATGATTGGTACCATTTTTTTCAGGCGACCCCCCGTATTGATAATTTACATGTTGCCAAGAAAATAGTTGGG
>JAUTBT010075576.1:0-31702 GCA_032361225.1 Lepetodrilus schrolli
TCTCTCTCTCTCTCTCTCTCTCTCTCTCTCTCTCTCTCTCTCTCTCTCTCTCTCTCTCTCTCTCTCTCTCTCTATTTGACATTCGGGATTGGATTTGCTTCTTATACCGTATACTTTGATTTTCATGAGTAACAAAAAATGTATGTATGAAAGAATACTTAATGTCATAATAATTATAAACATCTCATATAATAACATATCTCAACTTGCAAATATGCCTTTGGAATTTGAGTGGGTCACCTTTTGCGTTACTTGCCGAGATCAGCATACATTGATCGAAAGCACGTGGTTCAAAATTTCAATCAATCATATTAAAATTCATGGACGTGATAGTTAACGCGTAATATATTAAAATAGCCTGGGGAAACCCATGAATTGAACCAGCACTTTTATTCACGGAGATCATTTTAACAAACTGAGAAAACGAACGTCTTAGGGAAGTGTTCGGAATTAGAAGCGTGTACGGTATTGGAGGCCATTACTCTACGGATCGAATTCTACAGGGAACAAATATACGCACACCAGTTAAAAACTCTACACATGGCTCTTACAAGAAGCCGTCTTGTGTGCGGAGCTATTAAAATAGCGGGATATGTGAGGCTTTTTTTGTTAAAAAAAAATCAAAGAAAAAACACAGTGTCTGCAATGATTGGATCATCAGCTTGTAGATCTATTTTGCATCTAGGTACTGCTAGATCCACCCATTGTACTCCAGGTAGATCTAATCATTTGTCTAACTATCCAGCCAGCAGATAACAGTAAATTTCTACTTCTAGTTTTGACACTAGATTTCATCAGTTCAAATTGGCCCTGTTTACGGCCGGGTAGTTATAATGCTTCGCTATACTCAGAGTGAGTATACGCTATACTCAGAGTAAGTATAGCGATATACTCATAGTGAGTATAGCGAAGCATTATCACTACCCGGCCGTAAACAGGGCCAACAGTTGACACATACTGCTCTCGACGTACGTTTCTGTTGTACTCCTATATACTACTCATTTGTGGACTGTTCACTTCAAAATCAAATAAAATTGTCTCCTTCTGGTACACCCAGATGAATTATTCCAGATTAACCCTCTCCATGCTGGAGGCAACCAGAGATGCCCTAAAGTGCATTGTCTGTGCCCAATCCAGCAGAGAGAGGGTTAATGCAAATTAGTATCCATAGCATCTATATACTATATCGGAGTATATTACTTTACCGTGAAAGAATCTCGCTAAAATTAGGTGGGGGCGATGTACCAACTATCTGATGCATCATGATAGTAGCAAACTTTCAAGTACATGCATTCAGAAAAGTTACTTGTTTGTTGTTTTTTATTGATCGATTTTCAAATTACTTTGAAACCCTTGCCCAATATTTGACCTGTGAAGCCGCTGGTCGTGCCAGTCATCCTGTAAAGGGAAAAGCGGAACACGTAACGTCTAATGGGCTACCCACACGGGAAATTTGCAATAGGAACCATTTATCTCCTAATAATATTCAAATTATATTGTTCAATGTTCTTTGAAATAATTATGTGGCTGTTTCTCTATGTAGATCCAATGGTACTACCAGTAGTACTACTATTGAATATTTTAAATGTTCTGTCTTGGGTGTTTACCAAGTGTGTTTTTTTAATTTAGATAAAATCCACAGATCAAAGAATCAAGAAGATGGACAACCACAACCACTAATAGTAAGCTTTGACTTTAAAAAAGAAAAATCAAAATAATCCAAGTGTGATATAAGCAGTGGCAACTGGTCTCAGCCAGCGGGGTTACACATTTGGCTCAGTTGGTAGAGCGTTGGACTCTAGCATCTCAGGTTCGAATCCCACAATCAACAGTGATCCTCTGGTTCAATGACACATGTTATTCAGCCAAAAGCGTAACCCAGCTGGCCAAGACCAGTGGGAGCATTTTATATCACACCTGGCTACACACACATTTTCAGGTTGATATTGCATAACAATAATTCACTCACTCACTGGTATTGGCAGTTAAGTATGGTGGTGGGTGGTAGCACAGGTAGATTGTCAGACTTCTGAGCCAAAGGTCACAAGTTTAAACCCGCCCTAGAAACCTGGAATCAATATTTGCATGAAAATATCTTCAATATCTTTCTGACACAATAATCAGCGATGGTCTCATCTCTAACCACAGTATGAACTGCTGCTATGCCGTGGTTAACATCCGTGGTTCATCAGTAAAACTAGCTGGGCTGACGGGTTTTACTGCAACACTATTGTCGCAAATGGGTGAAAGATTCCCGCAGTGAAGTTAAACTCCATAATCACTCACTCACTGCAACACTGAGTCACTTAGAGGAGACTACCTCTAAATCATGATAACTTAATATGTTATAATATGGTGAAATACATGCATTTCCATGTAAACAACAATAAATAAATCTTAATTAGTAAGTTATAGCCAAAAAGGCAACATGGAAATTCAAGATGTGATGTGAAGTCATAGATTGATAGATGATACTCCATCCACTTCTTCTACAATTAGAATTGGGTTGTACGAAGCCCTTGTAGGCTATCTGAATAAGACTACAACTATTGTAACGGCAGTTGTCAGTCCCTACAACTATTGTAGCCTACAAGAGCATCATGCAACTGGACATGCAATATGACGTCAATGTGGCATGACATCCTTTCTGGGGCAACAACCAGTTGATGGAACAGCCAGTTAATGGGCCCAGTTTATGTATTTGTAAACAGACTGTTGATGAATTTTCAGTATGTTTCTTTTTTCAAAAAATGTGTGCAATGTTAGAATAGGAATAGAGTACGGTCTACCCCTATATATATAGTGCATTAATTAATGTATAGAATACGGTCTACACCTATATATAGTGTATTAATGTATAGAGTACGGTATACCCCTATATATATAGTGTATTAATTAATGTATAGAATACGGTCTACACCTATATATAGTGTATTAATATATAGAGTACGGTCTACCCCTATATTTAGTGTATTAATTAATGTATAGAATACGGTCTACACCTATATATATTGTATTAATTTATAGAGTACGGTCTACCCCTATATTTAGTGTATTAATGTATAGAGTACGGTATACCCCTATATATAGTGTATTAATGTATAGAGTACGGTCTATCCCTATATATCATGTATATAGTGTATTCATGTATATTTTTTGCCCTGAACTAGTATATTGTTATAGTACTTGGACGCAAGCGTCCTCATACCTTAATTATAATAGTTCAGGGCAAAACTATACAGGTTGAAGGTTTTCACCTGCCGTACATACATAAATTGACAATCCGTGATATGGATGGTGGGTGTGTGTATATTTTTTTAGTATTTTGATTTATGTATTCTCAACAATATTAATTAACGGCCAGTAGCCTTTGTTAGGAACAAATAAATTTGCATGTATATTATTTTAGCACTGATGAATTTCCAATGTAACATCTACAGGTTATTGGTACTCTTGAAGAACATGCAGATGCATTCATTTAAAAGAAGAATGGCACCAGTTTTGTAGAAATCTTTCCCACAAAATATATGCCAGACCTTAATTTATTTTGTTGAGTATATATGTACAATGTATAGAAAATGGATACTAGATAAACTATTATATAATTCTGCATTACTAATTTCAGATTGCAGTTGAGGGAAATATTGGATGTGGGAAAACAACCTTCTTGGACTTTTTCAAGACAAATCCTAGAGTTGAGGTCTGATCATATTTACAAGCTGTCTGTCATATGTGTGAAATAATCTTGAAAGCGGTTCTAAACCCCAATTTAGAAAGAAGAACAAAAGGAAAGAAAAAAACTTCTATACATCTGTCAGCAGTTTGACAATAAGCCATGGTATATTTATATAATGATGTGTTTTACTATTTATGACAGGAGTCTAAATTAATTTTTCTATATTTCATTACTGTAATGGTGACGGTTTATATCGATTCATATCATTGGTTAATCTCTATGGTGATAGTTATCGCTAATGACGACGGGACGGCTTCATTTCACTGATTCATGTTCATTGTTTTTCAGGTTTTGCCGGAGCCTGTGGACAAATGGAAAAACATCCATGGTTTCAACAGCTTGGTGAGCAAACTTGCATCTACTTTCTTCATCTTAAGAATGTCCATAAATTACATAAGGCCAATCAGTGATCAGTTGCATGTTTACTGCATAGTGAAATATCAGTCTGACAAAGAATGATCCTGTTTTTTCATGGCTTGGAAATGTAATAAAGCAGTGAAGCTATTTAACCCACTGCTTCAAAAGGTAAACAACAAATCTGGTGTTTTATTTTCTTGCCAATATCTAGAGGCTCTGTATGCATGGTATTAGACACTGAATCATATTGATGTTTCATGAGGTGATTTACCAGGATGCACTGAGACGGACTGATATGAATGTTTCGTGACTTGCTGTACATGCATGCACAGACTGATATGAATGTTTCAGGACTTGTACATGCATGCACTGACTGATATGAAATATGAATGTTTCAGAACTTGCTATACATGCATGCACAGAATGATATGAAATATGAATGTTTGAGGACTTGTACATGCATGCACAGACTGATAGAAATATGAATGTTTCAGGACTTGCTATACATGCATGCACTAACTGATATGAAATATGAATGTTTCAGGACTTAATGTACAAGGATCCAGCACGATGGAGCCTGGTGTTTCAGTCATATGTTACCCTGACGATGTTGGAACATCACGAGAGTCCAAAGGTATCACTCACGATTCCACTGTCCAACCATCATCAACTTCATCTAGTCTGCTGTTAGCATCATATTGGTTGAATGGGGTCGATTTATTCTTGTTTATTGAGTGAATATGCATTAAGCCATTTCGAAGTGTGTATCAACCATTATTTCAAGACTGCTTACATTAGCTATGTTAAATATAAAAGTCGCGTATGGGTGAAATATTCCCACTGCGACATAAAGCACTAATTCATAAATTCATTAAAAGAGACTCCTAAAATATGATAATTTAATATGCTACTATATGGTTAAATATGCTAAATTAATTTAAAATGGAAGGAGGTCCTTTAAATTTGTGTTTAATACATTTGGGTCATTTAAATTTAAATATTTTAATGAATATATACAATATTAACTTCATATACAAATTGTACAATGAAGCTTGTCACTATGAACATTCATATACAGGTATTATATTGTGTTTTCCGAAAGTTTTGATATTTTTTTTATAATTCAAGGTTCAAAGTTATGCTTTCTTTGTGGTGACTTTCTGACAGCTGTGGGAGGTGGTAGCGCAATGGTAGATCATTGGACTTCGGAGCCAAAGGTTCCAGGTTCAAATCACACCCCGAGAGCCCGGCATTAATGTTCATGAAAGTTACATTTCTGACACGATATTGATAGGATGCACTGTCTGTAGAGTGGCAATGTAGTTATCATCCTTGGTCTTTTCAGTACCAGCCGGTGCTCACAGGTTTACTGCAACATTCAGCGCTACGGATGTTGCGGGTTTCCTCCTACCCTAAACTGACAAGCCATGATACAAGTAAAAGAATATTGAGAGCAGCTCTAAACTCCAATGAAAGAATTATTTTTTAAAAATCTAACAAGTAATTTAAGTAAGTAATTTTCATGATTTCATACTTTTCAGAAGGCTCGAATCAAGATGATAGAACGATCAATTTACAGTGCTAAACACTGCTTCATTGAAAACCTCCATCAGGGGTAAGACATACAGTAAACTAAAATTATCATTGTTTCTTAATATAATTCAAAATAAGTTACCATGGATATATTAGTTCATAATATAAAACATAGGTTAAATTAGTTGGCAGAACCATAACCAACTTTGCTATAAAAAAAAAATCAAAGTCAATTTCTGTTATTAAAGGCATACATTTTGTTGACATATGTCATTGTCAGACATATCTTTACCTGAAAGTATGTATATTTGATGTCTACACAAGAATATTGGACACCAAGCTACATTTTCCACATATCCCACTGGCTTTCAATATTATCATATGTTATGTAATTTCGAATACATTTTCATGAGCCAGGGTTGTCGCATATGGGTGAAATATTCCAGCTGCTACGTAAAGTACTAATTCATTCATTCACGAGCCAGGGATGTGACGTATTAATGGAATACATGAAAGGTTTTGGCGATACAAAAGTAATGATACGGATGCTAATTGAATATACTTTTCATTTCCATAACTCGTATTAAATTTGGTCAATTGTGGACATTAAAATCTGTGGTTGTATGCCTTTAATGGAAACTGTTTGACACATTGAGCCTGTGTTAATATGTGTGTTGTTTGTTGGTGCAGTGGCCTGATGTCGGATGTGGATTACAGGATCCTGTCAGAGTTGCACGACTGGATTCACCATAATTCTGAAACAAACATTGACCTTATTGGTGAGATTACTGTAATTACCCTAATAATTTGAACCCTCTAATAGTTCGAACATCTAAATTAATCGCACACAAATTTTTATTTCAGACTCTTAAAAACACGAACATGACAATTTTTTTTACAAATCATAAGTTTCTAATTATGTGAACACAATCATTAACTTTGTTTTATTATTTACATTTTTTAAAGTCCTTCATTTATTTACCATTTCATTTACAACCATATTTTGTACTTAATTTGGTTGTCACTAATTCTACGAACACCAATCATTTTCAATTTTCATATTTTTCTAATAAATCGAACAGCTACAAATTTTATTATTTTCTCCTGTTTGAATTATTAGGCTGCTTACTGTCCTGGCACTTTATACATGTCTAACAGTCATAGTATGCTGTCACATCTGATTTGGGTCAAATTTCAATGCAAACATTTGTCAGTATCTAAGTCTTCCCATGGTTACCTCAATTCAAATGATTATATTGAATAATTAGAATAACCATGATGTATAATTACGAAAAATATGTCTAGAGTGAAATTAACGTCCACACTTCAGAGCTTTAAAGTTTATCAAGTTGTGGGTTACTATATAATTTTAGTCTTTTACTATATATAGTAGCTGTTTTAGCATGCAGATTTATTTTTGCATGCAAAGATGATCTTGCCACATTAACACAGGTGTGTTTTATTCCAGTGTATTTGCAGGCGTCTCCCCAGAGGTGCCACGACAGGATCCAACTTCGGAATAGAAGTGAAGAGAAAGGCGTGCCTATAGTGAGTCTGGTGTATATTGCCCAGTATCGCACGACTGATGGTGCAGCTACTATCATTGTGTTTCATGAAGGGGTCGTACTGTAGTCTGAGCTTTATCAGGATGTGCGCAGTGCTTTTACTATAGCAGGAAAGTGATATAAACCTTGATTTAGACTACCTGTACGACACTTACAGGAAACTTGGCCTGGTCACGTAACGATCGAAGCGCTATGCGAACAGTAACTCCATACTGATGTGCAGTTTAAGACTCTCATAGTGGCACTGTTGTTCCGTAAACCAGGGGACAGTTCTGCAATGCTTACGAAGGAGCAGTTAAACAACAGTCACCCGAGATTTCAAAACCATTTTGAGTACGATTTCAACTCAAGTTTTGTACACAAATAACCATATAAGATTTTACTATAAGCATGAGATCGTACTTGAAAGGTTTCATAATCTCGGGTCCACATTAGAAAGACATCCAGCGTGTCAGAAATTTCAACAAAATCCCATTGCGAGGTTAGCCTGTAAACGGGTGGTATAGTTCAGTAGTTGGTGCACTGGACTGAATGATCCTAGTTTTAATTGTTTTAGTCTCAGGGGACTCACTTTGACAGATGTGGAGAATAGTTCAACGTGAAGACGGTTGAGGTCCAATGCTGGTATTGATTTATCTATGGATTTGGTTCACAGTAACACTGTTGTCACAGGATTTTGTAACCAGGCCCATGTGATAATAGCTGATTTATATTCTCAGGAAAGTATTGTAAAACTCCAAACGACTCAATGTTCAATGACGAATCAAAAGATATTTGTACTTAAAAGTTGTGACAGTAGCAAAAGGTAGCTGATTCTGATGTATTTTATTTCTAGGAGTATCTGAATTCACTTCATAAACTACATGATGAATGGCTCATTGAAGGGAAACGGGGAATATTGCCAGCACCAGTTATGGTTTGTAGTGTAATTTAATCTTCTTTTTTTTTTTCCTCTTGAATTTAATTTAATCACTATTTTGTGTTGATTTTGTCATAATTAATCTCAAATGCGTATAAATATCAAACTTTTAATATTTAATATTTTGAGCAGTCATTCGGATTAGATATAAAACTAATTGTTATTGTAGACAGTGAATGGGTGGTGTACTATTATTTTCAGTTATATATAATAGTTTATACTGTTTGTTGTTTCACCATTTATTTATAGCAATTTTTAATATGTATTTCTAATAATAATATTAATTTTTTTTAAATGGAAAAAAATCATTGGGTAGGCGAACATATAAACCCTCCCAAAAATCAAATAATAAAATAATTTGTTAACTTTTAATGCAATATGAAATATATTTTTAATGTATTCTTTGTTTCAGGTTATTGATGCAAATATGGGTCTAGACGACTTACGCAAGAAAATAGCATCCATGGAATCTGAAATACTATTTGGAAATTGACATCATGTCGATTTCACTTGTTTATTGTTTAATATTTCACCCACCTGGTAATGAATGTCTTCATTGAAATATATGATTTATTTAATAGATCCTTTCATCATGATGCAATGACAGTGATTCTGAAAGTGGCCAAGAATTTACTATTGAAAATGTACTTGAATCATAAAAACCATGCATTTACTATTGAAAAAGTAGTTGTCATATACGGTACACATTTAGCTTTCGATCATTCACACAAGTTTCTTCTTCCTCAAGTCTAATAAGTGATAAGTTGATAAGTGGACATTACATTGTTTCAACAATATTTATGATTATCAATAAATCTTATTGTTCTAGTCATATCTTGGAAGATGGATATTAACCCTCTCCATGCGGAAGGCAACCAGAGATGCCATAAAGAGCTGTGTCTGTGCCTAATCCAGCAGGGAGAGGGTTAAATATTGTTTTGACGAGTGAAACATGTACTGTGAATGATATTTTCAAAACTAGTCTTACAGCATCCTTTTGCTATTATTTTTTATTATGAATATTTTAATAGTGCTAGCTAATATAAAATGGCCAGCGCAATATTTAAAAAATTTTATTTATTTTTTTTAAATTGGGATTTAGAGCCGCCATCAATATTCTTTCACTTGTATCATGGCTTGTCAGTTTAGGGCAGGAGGAAACCTGCAACGCGGAATGTTGCAGTAAACCTGCATGCACCGGCTGGTACTGACAAACCAAGGGTGATAACTGCATTGCCACAGTACAGACACCACATCCTATCAATATTGCATCAGACAATACTTGTTAGTATGGAAAATATGCCAGTCATTAATTTATATGTTCAGTTTACCACTAAAGCTCAGAAACATGGAGTGGAATTTCACCCAGGTCATATATTTTTGTAATATTTTGTTTTTCAAGGGTTATTTATTTAATGTTTGTAAAAAAAATTGTTCACGCCCTACAGCATTAACCCCTGTTGGATTAGGCACAATCACTGCTCTTTAGGGCAACTCTGGTTGCCTTCAGCATGGAGAGGGTTAAAGGGGTAAAGCAAGGACTGGTCAGCTCGGAATCGGTATACTGTGTCTGAGTGGGGTATCCATGTTCTATCTGCAGTATGCAATATTCCAAATGAGCTAGCACTATTAAAACTGGTGGAAATCCAGACTAGTACAAGCAGTACATATGCATGCAAGCCATGATGCGAGTGAAATAATCTTGAAAGTGGCTTTAAACCCCAAATAAAAAAATAAAAATGATAACAATGATACAGGCAATCAGATTCATGGACTAAATGTATAATTTGATTGGTATGCAATTGCTTATCTCAGGGAAGTATTTCATGGTTGTCTTTTATAATCAATTATAAAGTTTACATAATATATCACATGTGTATTAATTGTGCTACATACTCTACCAGCTGTGGTAACATTCCAAGAAATATTTTTATTTATCCACAAATGGAATGTTGTGTAGTTGGTGAATGTTTGTAGATTCTGATCATGATGGCATATGCACATTTTAATCATGTTCGTATAATTTCTGAGTATATTTTTTTTATTTTACCAAATGTCATTTTATGGTATTTCATGTTTTGTATACAACATGGAGAATTCCGACGTTATTTTGTCATCATTAGTTGTATTTAAGTAACCCGAGAAACGACATCAATAGTGTTGTGTATATGTTGGTATGTTTGTACATTTGTTAGGTTTGTAATTACAATTAACATTTTATAATTGTACATGTACTACTATCAGAAAAATATTGCATTTTTCTTTAAGTTATCATCTCACAATTTGTCAAGGGATGTATTGTTATGTTCAGCTCATGAAATCCTGTCCATCAAGATGCTCGCACATGACATTCATAAGGATATCTCCAATTGGTGTATTTTTGAGGTCTTGGTATCATTATAATGCAGCACCCCTGCACGAACAATGGAACTTCCTGAACCGTCAACCATGCATGGATTACGTGCTGTATGGACAGCTTAGGCCATGTGATGTACGAGGTGGAAAAGTGATGACATGTTAGTGCATTTCTAGCTTCAAATCGGTTCAAAACCATCGTCTCATCGCCAGTAATGTCAATGAATGCAATTCAACCAATCTTCTATAAATCTTCATAACTCGATTGTTTGCTTAGTTGCACACCTTTATCATAGTCATTAAAATCATATGTCAATTATTGTTTGTTTATTGTGTGGATAAATTGTTAACTGAGAAACTGTCTAATCATCCTCCAGGGTGATCTGCTCGTTTTATTCATTCAACAATGAAGGTACTGAAAGTCTGAGCTGTTGGTAGAGGATTCTGTCCGATATATATGAGGAACTTGGTTTAATTACTCCTGCATACCGGCTCCGTGGTGTAGAGCGTAGTGTCTGCCCGGAGAGCAGAAGGTCAGTGGTGCAAGCCTCGGTCGCGTCTTACCAAAAGACGTTAAAGGATGGTAGTTGTTGTCCCCCTGCTTGGTGCTCAGCATTAAAAGGGAAGTACTGGTATACAGCACCGGGTGGTCGGCTCAGAGTCAGCACAAAGTGTCTAAGTGGGATACCCATGTTCAACTGCAAAATGTGATATTTCAAGTGAGTTAGCACTATAAAGACTGGTGGAAATCCAGATTAGCACAAGCAGACAATAATATTCATCACTCTCCAGCTCCATGCTGTGAGACGCATGCGTCCCAAGAAGGGACCAGTCTGCTGAATTCAGCTCCGTGGTGTAATGGTTAGAGTGTCGGCTCGGAGTGCAGGTCGTGGGTTCGATCCCTGGTCACATCGTACCAAAACATGTTAAAAGATGGTATGTGAGCTAGCACTATAACAACTGGTGGAAATATAGACTAGTACAAGCAGTACATATGCATGCAAACCATTATGAGTAAAAGAAACTTGAAAGTGGCTTTAAACCCCAAATCAACCAACCAAAGCTAAGCTGGAAGGCGACTGTCCGAGCTGTAAACCACACACACATTACTCCTATATCTATTGACTGATTTGTACCTGATCTGTGTATGATTATGATTAACTTACATGTATATTGTTCAATAGAACATCCTCTAATGTGCTGGGTATTGTTTCATAAAGCTATCGTATCCACTAAGATACATAGTGCCATAGTGCTCTCGTATCTGTCATATTTGCTGATTTGAAATAATTAAATATTCAGTAACCATGCAAAATAGTTTTTTTTAATAAATATATATATCTGACATACAGTATGACTGGAATCTAGGACACGCAACATATAGATACAGCTGTATTTGGTGACTGGGAAATTATACCTACCTTTCGGTATTTAATTGCTCACATGTACACTGTTAAAACAAGTCCATACTACATGAAAATAATATAGAGAAGTGGTATATATTTACAAGGAACCAAATACGTCAACACCGGTCAAGTATCTTTAAAATTACGAGAAAAAAATGAACACTATTATTGTAAGTAGTATTACTATTTTAAATACTGAAATTCGGTTTTGTTTCACTATATAATATTATTTTTGTTCACAGATGTCGTCAGTGCGGTGTTATAATGGCGGTAAATTATAAAAACATGGAACGTATTTATCGTGGCAATAAGATCGTGGCAATAAATAATGAACAGAAAGCAAATTATTCACATATTTGTCCGAAATAAGCAGAAGTATAATCCGGCGTATTGTTTCGGTGACCTACAGTGCACTGACATTACTGATTTCGCTGGGACAACTATCGGAGACATCAAGGCGGTTGTTGTTGTTCTGTTTTCGATCACGCATTGGCAACCGATAGATACATCGTTTCACAATTATTCTGTAAATAGAATCCTAACAGTAGTTACGTCTCTTTGCATTTTGACAAAGCGTACTTGCACTTTCGCATTTAAGTCATAAACTACAACAAATTGCCAGTGACTTTTCTTGATGCAATTTCCCTATTCACATGTTAAATCAATGTGGGCTTGGCTTTGCAATTAGGTCAACTTTGACCTGTATTCTGATTGATTGACATGCCCTTCACTAACTTTGAGACAGACTGCTCATGATTGGTCAATTAGAATAGACCAATTTTTTCTCTCCATGTTTTGTTATATGCTGGAGTACAATTTGTAATGTGAGCTATCATACCAAATTTTTTTGCGTACTGTGTGTACTGCGTGTTGTGTACTGCTGTCATCATAGTTCTTGTGTTGTGTACTAGTTCCTGTGTTGTGTACTGCTGTCATTATAGTTCCTGTGTTGTGTACTGCTGTCATTATAGTTCCTGTGTTGTGTACTGCTGTCCTCATAGTTCATGTGTTGTGTACTGCTGTCATTATAGTTCCTGTGTTGTGTACTGCTGCCATCATAGTTCCTGTGTTGTGCGAGTGATTCTACAGCATGTTTAGACTGCATCGTCTTGAGATTTTCACACTGAATTTGGCAAGAGTTTTCCTTAGAGAACAATACCTAATAGGGTCAGAAAGGTATTGATCCAAATTTATTAAAAACAATTGAATATTTGCTGAATATTCACCACATTTAATTAATAATGATGAATATAAAAAACAAATAAGCAAGAATATTATAATCGTCAAATCATGTATACATTTACTAACCAAAACAACCTATATTATGAATGTACCCATTCACACATACATACATGCATATATTCAAATAAATAATTGATTACATATGAAACAACAAGTCAGATTAAACAGTCACTGGCAACAATGATAATGAATACATGATATGTACACTGAACAGAAGATCTTGGCAAAAGAAATGATTTGGGGCTACTTTAAACCGTATTTCAACAGTATCAATCTGTTTATGGTGGGAAAAGAACCATTATATTTCTACAAGCCCAACTACTTGTACAGACAGATCACGGATAATTACACACTTAGCTAAACATTTAAATATCCCATTTAACCATGATTGCAACTATTTCAATGCCTTTCCAAGATCTGTTGTGCATGAACAACAAAATTATCCTTTCGTATACAAAAGTGAATTATTATTTTCAAGCAGAAACAAAACAATCTTTACAACCAGAAAGATGGCGACAAACTAATGATATGGTCAGATTTAATATTGCCGACTTAAATTACAAACTGGAACTTTTGATTATTTTATGAAAATTAAAGTGGTGATGGCATTGCATGACTGAATTTAGCAAAGAAAATATCGCATATGATATCGATGTAAAACACGGGATGCAAAGTAATACTTGAAAATTGTAGGATACATAAACTGTTGTATTCATGTGACATGGAACGTATATAGAAAATTTAAAAAAAATCCACATAATTTCTTGTACATGAAAACACTGAAAAAATAGTTACCCTCTCTGCCCACTCATGTCACAGACAAGATATTCACATACTAATAACATACTCATGTAGGTTTAAAATTCATTTCAGCAATGTCACATACAGCGAAATATAACATTTTATACTTGGACTTGTTTCAAAATTACTAGAATAATGCAAAATAAAATACAACTGATGTATATTGGCATTCATGAATAAAACTAGGAAAATATTTAATGAATAAGTACTTGCACACAAATGAATAAATAAGAAGCTAGTATAGGAGACACTATCTTGCTACATTCACACTTTACATTAACTCTCTCCATGCTGAAGGCAACCAGAGATGCCCTAAAGAGCAGTAAGTGTGCCTAATCCAGCAGGGAGAGGGTTAATAATGTGGATGGATTTCAGTGCAGAATGGATCACATTTGATGACATCAGGTTTACTTCCACAAAATGCAGTTTTCGTAACTGAATGGCCTGATCTTTTTGCTATGCTGACGACAGGTACATGTATATTTTCTATAATTGTGGAGATACTTCCATCAACGCATACGTCATTATTATATTTGATTATGATAATTGAGCACAAAATTGTGAAAATTCTTTAAAATATCAAATCTAATCTGCCACACGTTGCTACAAAATGCAAGCATACAGAATGTCTAATATACACGTGGAAGCATCAACGAAACATACAATATGTCATGTGCTATACATATTAAAAAAATATATATATTTAAATAAAAAAAGAAATAACAAATAAGCAAATATGAACACCCACAATGCTGACAGCATCAACTACTGAATTCATAACAGCAGATTTACATTGGATTCTGTGAAGCTATGTATATTTACTATGACATCAACACATGGCATGATGTTGTGATAACATGAATATCACCAGGCATTCATACTGTAACCTTTAAAGTGAATGATACCTGGCACTAAACTGATTTGTCATGGTCCACAAAACCACATGAAGTATACTTTAAAAGTATACAGTCAAGCAAGGCAAACATTCCATTAAAAAAATGGCAATGAACATGGATTAGGAAGCAGGCAAACACTAACAAGCATTAATCGTTTGTTCTTTTTTAAAAAAGGGTGAAAATTTATGGTTCAAATTAGTTGTTTTACTCCATAGAAATGAGCAACTGACCGATGGTTTAATTCTAAACTTTAAGATTTCCTTTAATAAAGTATCCAATGAGCGACTTCAATGTTAATATTGTATGATATAATATTTAACATACTGTGTGGTTTACCTCTGTATCTACCAGCGTACTTTTCCAATTGAAAATAGTACGTATTCACAGGCACAGAAAGGATTAACATATACACGTAATCTTCCGTTCAATTGGGTCATGTTAAAGCTTAATCACTAAGCACAGACTAATGAAAGTAAGATATTATTTTGGCTTAAATTTAATCTTCACCTGTACCAGTATACTACATTTTATACACGTACCATCTAAAATAATTTCTTTGAAAATGTGATTGGCTAACTTCCGAAATATTATTATCTCATGTGAGCGTAACTGTACATACTTGGACAATATCATGTAACAAACTGAATATTTCACAAGATTTATTGATCTAACTACTCTTAAAAAATAAACACCCACAATCTACAATTTCCCACAATTGCTGTTGCAGTGATTGCTTTCCTAACTCGTATCATGGAAATCGTGCATTAAACGAGAGTGCTGTAATATGAAGGGAGACTGAACATGCTGAAAAAGCTGGGGTACAATGTGACCGATACTGCCATGAATATTGTAGCTTCAAACAAATTCCAACAGGAACATGGTCATGGTAGGTGGAGAAGCTTGTGACATGTTAATGATATTACGTACATATTACTCACCGAGCCAATAGCACTGATATTTAACAATATTATTACGGTATTAGTAGGTTAAAAAAAATATTAACAAAAAACCTACCATATTGTTTTGTGAATAGTGCATTTTTTGGTACCCTGACACAGGGGAGAGGGGGTTGCATACTATTCAAGACTACTAAATTCTAAACGTTTTTTTTTGTCCAAGTGCGGATCGAAACCACGTGTCGCCCATTTTGAACATCAGATCGCTATCAAAACAAGCTAACAAACGTTCATGAATGCACTTTATGCACTGTTGTGTTGTCATTTCAATAAGGCTTCATCACCAACAATGCTATCATTAACAGTGTGAATAACACAATTTCATCACTAAAATCATACAGGTTCATTTTTCAAACACACCGATCCAATTATGATTCACATTTAACAAAAACTATCAGTGACATCAAAATTAACGATAGCAAACGATGGCTGGTAGATATATTGCTACCAAAATACAATCCTTTATAGTTTAGAGATGTCAACAATTGAGATGAAAATTGGCAATTAAGATAATGTTGTTAAAATGTGTAAATGCTATCTATTGTCTTTGAGATAATGTTGTGCTCTTTATGCATGTCTCGTCATTGAGACAATTGAAACAACTTGAGGCCTGTAATAGCAATCTCGATATGTTTTTCACTCTAAACAGATTTATCCTACTTTAGAGTTTGGGAACACCTTTGCAATATATTATGGTAATGTATATTCTATTATTGGTTGTTGTGGATCGAGAGTCAACCAAGTTTACACTCTAACTCGTCCTGAAAGAGTGTATTTTGCACCCGGCATGTTTGAAATAACATCTTGTGAATTAATGACAAAGCTCTCGTTAGCAATTGCATTGTCAGTTGGACCCGAGAGAAAGGGGTGCATATTAATCACAAAAGCTAAGTATTTTCCCCCCTTTTTTTTTTGGTTTGAGAAAGCGGTCCGTACAGATAAAAAATGGCTGCATTGAGTTGAATATGTTTGCAAAATCTTACATCACAGAAGGGAGACCAACTCATATGCTTCCTGTTATTGAGATATTATTCCAGAAGGGTTTAGAACTGCTTTCAAGATTCTTTCACTCATAGCATGGCCGACACATGGCTGAAATCCACTGCCTGAACGAAGCCAGATCTCCACCAGCTGTTGGTGGTGGGTCACGGAATATTCTGCCAGTTAGAACAGGGAGATCCACTAAAGGCACATCACCTGAATCTGAGCTGACCAGTCCTTGCTTTACTCATTTAACTCTTTCCATGCTGGAGGCAACCACAGATGCCCTAAAGAGCAGTGTCTGCCTAATCCAGCAGGGAGAGGGTTAATGCTGAGCAAAGGAGCAAGTACCAACCGTTAACATTCATGTATTTTGGTATCGGAGATTTTAGATTAATAAAAGTTTGACTGACAAGAAATATGTCAAATATTACCTAGCCAATCATTTCATTATACTGCATTCATTTCATTATAATGCATACGCTCAAACATGATGCACAACATTTATTTCATTTAACCTGCAAATGCCCTGTATTCAGAACAATTCTTTTACTATTATTCATTAATCCAGGACAAGCAATTTCCATATTTTGAACTTACTACTTTTTAACCTAAACGTGCAATGAACATGTCCTTATACAAAATATTCCTAGCATGATCAGTAATTTGTACATATAATCATTTAAAATTTAAAATTAGCAGAAAACTTAATTAGTAGGGACATCTAATGATCGTACTGTTATAGTGGAAACGTACTACTTCGGTACAAACATATACAAAGGAAACAGAAATGA
The DNA here is from genome assembly GCA_032361225.1 of Lepetodrilus schrolli. Lineage (NCBI taxonomy): Eukaryota > Metazoa > Mollusca > Gastropoda > Lepetellida > Lepetodrilidae > Lepetodrilus > Lepetodrilus schrolli. Next base: position 17,542 of record JAUTBT010075576.1, read on the forward strand.
GATAATTGGCCAAGGAAACTGAGAAATAAATTCTACATTCAGATTTGAAATTAGAACAATTTTCAACTTAAAACTATTACATCCGAGAAATATGTGTGTAAACTTTCACGCCAACTATCATATTGAATATTTCAACCAAAATTGTGGTACAGTCAATATTTATGAGTTTTTGATTCAAGATCGAATAGGGTGTATCTTTAAATATAATGGAAATAGAATCTATCTCATTAACTGACACTTACATACTCTCATCCTTAATTTGGCACATTGCCATAAGCAGTTATAAACATGAATTTGACACATTATTTTATAATATATATACATTTTCTATAATAAATAAAAATTAATGTATTCTGGCCAAAATATGTATAAATAAAAATAAAATCACACAAACTCCTGGTGCCCCCTTTCCACAGAACAACCATAATGGTACGAGAGTGGTAGCACTATGTTAAAGTATAGGAACTATGACTCTGGTAGTGCAATGATCATTCTGTGGAAAAGGGATCGTGATCTGTAAGCCGTGGTCAGTCAGGCGTGTCTATGGACAAAACAGGAACGACGGCCTTCGGCTGTTCGTCGATCAGATCTTTCCTGGACGTGGCTTTCCGCAGTTTTTCACTGGTGTCCACGGAGCTCTCCTCAGACTCCACGTCATTGCTTTGAATGGAATACGAAATGTTGCCATATTCCTGAAGGAATGGACAGACCCCCAGCATGAACTGACAGAAGTCTTTTCTAATACCAAACCACCCTGGGAAAAAAAAGAAGGATAGTCAGGATTTTACTATCAACATCGAAAAATTCAAGAGACACAGCGATCTCTTATACACCGCGATTCTGAACTTACTTGGCTGCTATGATCTTACAGTGGCTATGAGAACTTTGTAAATCACCCCCCCGATCCACAAAGCAATCTTATCTTTACAAGCAATTGTAAACCTGACAGTGGTAGCCACTATCCTCATATTACGATTGATTTTAAATTGATTATAGCTCTGTGGATCGATCCCCTGGTAATAACAAATTCTACGTACAGTAAATTGAATACTTGATAGAAAGTGATTGTTGATCAGGGTATTCAGTTTAAATTTCAAAAGCAAATATGTCGGCAATTCAACGAAGCTTTCTATTTTGTAAGCATATTTTGGGATTGGTGGAAGCTACAAAAGAGTTATGCAAATTAAAACTTTGGATCAAACGACAAATGGGAATATACTCGATTACTCACAGTGGTTACCTCCCTTTGATCCAAATGACAGACAAACGAGGGTGATAAGCGACATGAGTAAAGGGATGGTAACTGCTGTGAATTTGAAGTGATTCTGCATGTCTAGTCGGTTTGCTAGCAGTATCTGGAGATGTAAATCACAATGTTTATATAACATAGGCAGCAATTTAAGGCAACCACATGAAATCTGGGTATTTCATAATTTGCGAATGTTTCATTTATGAAATATTATCTTTAATATTGTGGAAAATGTACCAAGCCAGGGTATCGTTTCTCAAAGCTCTCACATCTACTTACAAAGAGTACTGTGGAGTCACAGTGGATACGAGAGATAAGAAATGATATCCTGAGGCCTGTTGCACAGTAGAGTTGTAGCTACAATTGATTGCAAGTCGAAATTTAGTAACGCGCTACAAGTTCATTGCATATAACACTTTTATCGTTACAATACTTGAGAATATGATTAGCTAAAACTATTGTAGCGATAAAGGTGTTTCATGCACCCAGACTTACCTTTGTAGCGGGTTCCAAAAATTTGACTTGCAATCAATTGTAGCTACAACTGTTGTGTGCAATGGGCTCCTGGATGTTATTTTGGCCACACAATATACTGTATATAACTGACATTTGAACATTCAGGTTTTAGTGATTTTCCCCATCCGATTAAACCATTCATTAAACCATTCAGTCCTCAGCTTCTTGCTGTAGGAATGTTCATAATTTATCCTAAAACAGTATAACTAAGCTACTTACCGTACACCAGGACATTTTCGAGGTTGGCAAATTTAGAGGTTAAAGGACTAAAGTAGTTTCGAGGATGCCTGTATAGTATTTAAATAAAATATTTGGTAGATATAGTCTAACAGTAGTGGTTATTATATATCTACCTCCTGCTGGGGACATGTGATTGGCGTAGATCCATTGCGAGTATCCATACAAATTACAACTATGTGATAATTGCTATCCATACATGTACACTTAGTTTCAAATTATGACAAATAAGCACACAGTTGTAAGAAATTATGCTGGTTGTAGTCCTGAAAATCCAGTGTCTACATGCTGCGTACTTCATACATAAATAGTTTAAGACCTTTGTTTCGGTTTGTAGATCAATGTGTGTGCTTGTGATACGTGACACTAATTGACATGCCCCCTTTCTTTCCCTATTTAGACACTGGATGAAAGTACTTACAAGTGTCTCACAGGTGTCTTTGTTACCCTTCATTTAAGTTTTTACCTGGAATCGTCTTTGTTCTTGCATTTAAATGTACTATCACTACTATTTCCTTATTGAAATATATGATTATTCATTGTACTTTTATGTTATGACAATGTTGACAACTACGCATGTCAAAATGGATATTATACTGACATACACGAGGCTCTCATGCATGATAGTTTGTTTTTGAACCTGACAGCTTAAAGAAAATTTTGTAGCTTGAATTATTTAGAGGCTGACTAATTAACCTTGAATACCTCGATAATTTCCAACCTTGGAAATTTCCTGGTAAATGGTAGTGCATTAATATACAGGGATCTTGGAATTGTAAACAGATTTTGCTAGTAATCTTGTCAATTCAAAGATGAATAAAAAAAAAAGTGTCCAAATATTATGGATGTTCTCCAAACCTTGATCAAATCTAACTATTGTTCTATCATAGTGTTGTATCCTTTGGTCACTGACATCAATCTGTGATAATCTGGTATTCATTGGTGTATAGTTTACATGATGGATGACAGAATTCTGACTAATGGTTCTATTGAGTTGACTTGGACCCAATAGACTCTGTATGAGGCAATGTCTGCAGCACAGCTCACTCCGATTGATTGGATCACATTACTATGTGTTCTCCTCTTCTGTCGGACAATCATTACTAGTAAATGTTATTATGATAAGGGGTGGGTGGTAGCACAATGATAGGGGGTGGGTGGTAGCACAATGGTAGAATGGTAGAACGTTGGACTTCAGAGCCAAAGGCCCCGGCTTTCAAATCCCGTCCTCGGAGCCTGGCATCAATGTTCACGAAAGTTACCTTTCTGACACAATATTCAGTGCTAAAGATGTTGCAAGTTTCCTCCTGCCCTAAACTGACAAGCCATAATATAAGTCAATGAATCTTGGCAGCTGCTCTAAAACCCATTTCTAACTCCCAACAAATTTATGTTAGTTGCTTTGCTACCATAGTACGTATGCGGTATCCTAGGATTGATCATGAAATTTAATATAAATTTGTCATGGTTTTTTATCCATATTTCGGTTTCTTTTTAAATTGTCTTCATATTTAGCAATTTAGATGTTATTTCATATTTATTGTTTTCCTATTCAACAATATCAAATTTGTATACTTGTGTATGTAATTAATTTTGTTTCCTCTATTTCAGGTGAGCAACAAAGCCTTCTAGCCAGGGTATTTAGACTAGTAATGTACACGTGACACCAGCAAAGTAAGAAATTTAAACTTATTACCCATAAGCTGTATCTAATCCATGAACATTGTCTATTTTTTCTACCATTGTTCTTTAAAGATCAAAGGTGCTGCTAATACATTCTGTCTAAACCTTTCTGAACATCCTCCACCTCATCTAACATCCTCGTCCACCTCATCTAACATCCTCCTCAACCTCATCTAACATCCTCCTCCATCTCATCTAACATCCTCCTCCACCTCATCTAACATCCTCGTCCACCTCATCTAACATCCTCCTCAACCTCATCTAACATCCTCCTCAACCTCATCTAACATCCTCCTCAACCTCATCTAACATCCTCCTCCATCTCATCTAACATCCTCCTCCATCTCATCTAACATCCTCCTCTACCTCATCTAACATCCTCCTCCACCTCATCTAACATCCTCCTCCATCTCATCTAACATCCTCCTCCATCTCATCTAACATCCTCCTCCACCTCATCTAACATCCTCCTCCACCTGCTCTGTATTGCGAAACACATAGGATATCAGTGGACTACCCACATCTAATCAAGGATCCACACTGTCGTCGTAATTCTGTATTATGTTAACCCTCTTACTGCTGGGTTGTTCACACCCACCAATCTATTGGTCATTCCAGAATTTACATGGTTAATGATGTTTCCCAATAAATTTTTGCATGCTATTATGGAAATATATTGAGTAATAGGTCTCGGCAAAAACATGTTTCATTATCTAACCTAGAATAATACACACTTGCATTTCTGAGCACATCAGGATTGGCTTCCAAACTAATATCTGCGAGTGATTGGATCGTGTCATATCAATACATGGAAATGTGTGGCAATTTACACCAAGGTCTGTGCAATCTCAACAATCTGGAGAATCATTGGAATGGCAATTAAATTGCAGCAACGGTTTCTGCATTATCAATGCACAGTCGATGTTAAAGTTGGTACACAAGTGTGTGAAAACAATCTAGAAATTCCTAGGACATGGTACTTATTAGAGTAAAGTTTCCACTCTAAAACAACAAGGTTAGGTGCCTATGAAGTGTTATCTATTAGATGTGTATATAGAGCTTACAACTTCCTCCTATATATCACCAAAGGGCGGGTGGTAGCGCAGTGGTAAAACAGTTGGACTTTGGAGTCAACGGTTCCAGGTTCAATTCCCGCCCCGGGGGCCCGGCATCAATGTTTGCCAAAGTTACCTTTCTGATGCGATATTGATAGGATGCGATGTCTGTAGAGTGGCAATGCAGTTATCATCCTTGTTCTTGTCAGTACCAGCCGATGCTCGCAGGTTTACTGCAACATTAACCTCTACGGATGTTGCGGGTTTCCTCCTGACATGTCGTGATATAAGTGAAAGAATCTTGAAAGCGACTTAAAACCCCAATTAAAAAACAACTTGCCTGACTATTTGTATTAAAATATCATGTATATGCTCCCCTTAAGCAAATGTCAACGACAACGAACATTTCAAACGTCTATGCTATGTTTTCAATACATTTACGGTTCATTTTAAGTGGTGTTCAACGCTTTCATGTGCCAGATGCATCCAGCTCTGTTTAGTGCAGCAGTCCTCGTGATCAAACAGAAGGGAGAGTGTTAACATATTGATATATTGATCTGGTATTATACTTGGACTGTATGACTTAAAAACAGTAAAACAGCAACAACTATAAAACCTATACACTTTGGGTGGTTTATGTATAGAGCACATATACTTGAACACACATCTTGAATTACATTGCTCTACTACCATTCACACACACACACACACACACACACACACACAGAGAGAGAGAGAGAGAGAGAGAGAGAGAGAGAGAGAGAGACACGCACACACTCATAAACATTGAATATACACACATTCACATATACACATACACATCAACATCACACACACGCACACACACACTCATAAACATTGAACATACACACATTCACATACGCACACACACACACACACACACACATACACACACACACACACATAAATATACATATTTATTTGAAAGGCCACTGCCCAGCGGAAGTATTAATTAACTACATCTATGAAAAAGAAGCTATGAAAAAAATAGAAAACCACGAACTATATCCGTAAAATCGTGGCATGGATCTTAACTATCCATAACAGTAACGAGTGTGTTGTAGATAGCATGTCTTATACACATTATACTTGTGAATGAGAGAAGGCTGGTCAATTCCACTGAGAGGTGATTGGCCAATTCGTACAAACCACGTGACATTAAATCTGCATATATACTGAGAAAAGTGCTGGCATTGACAAATTGATTACAGGAGTCGAGGAACCGTATTGTAGGTATATACCCCACAGGTGAGTGAACCATGACAAAATATATAGTTTTGTCTTTCTATTTTTGCATTTCTCTATCCTTTTCATGCATATCTGCATCTATATCTCTTCTTAATTATCAAATACCCTATCAATTATCAGTCACTATCTATCGCTATAGATATGATATTATCGAACTATCAACTCTTTGGATCACCTCTCTCTCTCTCTCTCTCTCTCCCTCTCTCTCTCTCTCTCTCTCTCTCTCTCTCTCTCTCCACACATGCACGTATGATTCCGTTGGCGTTCTATTCGTATTATTCTGAGTCTACCAATTACATACTGCCTTGATTTCTTTCTTTGAAACAATTGAATGTTGTGCTTAAAAGTTACATCACAGCAATCTTGAAATATGTAATCCCAAAGAAAATTTAAAACTACAATTACGATTAATTTCTATATTTGGAAACCTCACTGCCCTAGAGTTAAGACAAACATATAAGTAAGCATTTAACAATGTCGTTCAGTGAAGTGTCTTTCTCTGGATGACAGTTCTGGATCAATATTCTGGATCGGCCACACGAGAATAATCATACCTAGCAGCATTAAGTGACCACCGAGTCATCAACATTCATAATAACAATTTAATGTACATTAAATATTCCAGTGACAATTCTCAGATGGGTTTTAGGGTCCGTGGTGTTCAGTCCTTTCTGTACACAATTTACACAATATCTAATTTGGTATTCAGATGTCGGTATAGACCGGTATTAGCTACACTACTACGCAACTTTAAACACTTCAACTCTCGACGCGTATGCTAAACCATTACGGCGGATGGACAACGGTGCCAGTATAAATAGATTAAGATATATGGAAGCGTGGACCAAGCAGTGAACGACGGCAGCGGGATGTTGAGGATGGATGAGTCGGCAGAATTGTATATAAACAGTACAACGAGGAATGATTCCACTTAGTCATGCTCGTGACGTCACATCGTAGTCACGTGAGCGAACACAGGCCAGTGCGCTTGTATTACCATAATTTCCATCGAACTTAGCGCTCTGTGTTCAGACGATTGAGTGAAAAACAACGGTGGGCTATAGTCTGTATTACATGCTTTATTCTCACCAAGCATTCCCGTTAAAGATAGACGTTAAGCAAGTCTAGACTTCCGGGGATCAGAAATGAATGAAGCTTTACTTTTACCATCTGTCATCATGATACAGGCAGGCCACTTACCTGGAACGATAACACCTTAGACTTGGCGGAGTATATATACTATATACTAAGTATTCAATTAATTATGTCTTTGTATTACGATTACGAAAATATAGGATATATATATATCCTATATTTTCGTAATAACCACTGTTATCATAAATGTTTCTTTTCTCTCGCTCTGTATGTTATCTATCAATGTTACTACATATCGACTATTTACACATTACATTTTGACCTAAACCAGGTACATTTACGTGCATAATAGTGCATACATTAAATAGAAAATGACCAATCTGAGAGGGATCCTTGACCACGGATGTCGTACATCGCATAGAAGATGACCCTGACCAAAAGGGAAAGAAAACGATACTGACCAAACTTCAGATGAAAACACACACACACACACACACACACACACACATACACACACACACACACACACACACACACACACACACTCGCACAGACAGACAGACAGACAGACAGAGAGAGAGAGAGACAGACAGTGAGAGAGGGAGGGCGTGATGAGAGAGAGAGAAAGAGAGAGAGAGACAGGCAGGCAGTGAGAGATATAGAAATAGTGAGTGTGTGAGAGAGAGAGAGAGAGAGAGAGAGAGACAGAGAGACAGAGAGTGAGAGAGAGGGAAGGGGCATGATGAGAGAGAGAGAGAGAGAGGGGGGGGGGGGACAGGGGCCGGGCGTGATGAGAGTCACTTGGCCAGACAGACATATAAGTGTCTCTAAGTGATATCAGTGATTCTATAATTTCCTATAGTACATAATTAATTAGTTTATTATGCATTGTGTAAACCAAGTACTTTACCCAACTGCTCCCATCTGTCAACTATCCTCAGATTCACGTCATCAGCTCAATCTATTGCATACGAATATATCGCGATGTATAAATCAAACTATTTGATGCCATCGCGTACACGCGTGTAGGCGATACAATGCTCGACACAGCTGACATTTCCGTATTTTTGAAACGATTGTATTCACGTTGCCTGATATGATGGATAGAGAGTGCTTGTCACTTGACAGCCGTGTCTCTGTATAGCTCGCTATAGTATACCACCACCATTTAGATACGCATGTACTCAGTTAATCGCTAATCTTCATATCTATTTTTATAAGCTGTTTTTTAAAACACGAATTAAACACCGCTTGTCTAAACATGGTATGTGTGGGCCGGGCATTACAAGTTTGCATGATTTATTAATTGAAATGCTGCCAAGGTATAAAAACGCACTAACCTACACTGATAAAAAAAGCAATACGCACATACATTTGTTTAATGTGATGACGTACCTTACCTTTAAATTCTGTTACATTCCCTCAATATAACGTTCAAGTGTCCCGTGACATCCACTTCACGCACACTGATATACTGGTAAATCCGAACGGAAGTGTCGCTCCGTGGTTACCGCTCCGACGGCCACTCTCGCAGTGACTGAAGACAACCCGGATCCAGAATTTCCCTCCGGCTGAGTCGTTAACCCTCCCGGTGCCGTGCCGCGTACAGCGATTGACCGTCACCTGGGGCCACAGGGGTTAAAAACAACTCGCAGAGTTACTAAACGTTAGTTCTCTTGTTCATCTGACGCGGCATAGGTGAATGGTTGGTTCCCCTCTCGTACTCCGTCCGTCTAGCTTTGACTCGGTTGTTATTCTCATCAGCGGTCCGTCGAGACGGCATACATCGATTGCTCCCCAAGGCACACCACATTCACGTGGATACACTAGCAAGTCGAAAATAATTCATCACAGCTACAATATACGCATCGTCCAGGAAGGCTGAAGGGGTTTGTACGGCGTTCCCAGGGCTGGTGACGCTGGAGTGAAGTAGTTGGGGTTGTCCCCGGGACGAGCATTCATCACGACATTCATCACAAGGGGTGACACCGACTTTCCGACTTATTTTAATGCGTACGTCCTCGGTGGTAAGTTACAATAAGTGCAGAAGAGCAAACTTCGTGTCGTTCATTACGTGACAGACCTGCGAGTTTACGGCTACTCTAATGTTGTTGTTTTACATGGTGAGTAAATAATGGATACTTCAAAAAATCATAAGTGTCTGTAAATATATCATCAATCCAGCCATTATCAAAGTAGACTGCTTGTTTAGTCTGCCGTGTCTCCTACACAGCCACTGTCAGGACTATTAACCATCTAGTAATTCGTCAGTGCTGATATTTATCACGAATATCCACTGGTCGTACTATGCATCCACTATCCTTTAGTCGTACTATTTATGCGAAATTCACAAATCGTAGTATGTGTACACACTATCCACTCGTAGTACTATTGTTCCACTATCCTTGATCATAATTTGAATCCACTATCCATTAGTTGTAGTATTTATCCACTCGTATTAAGAATCCACTAAACGCATCTATCCACTACTATACCCATTAGTTACACCCGCTATCAACTCTTGAGCTGTACCTAGTGTTTGACATGACGTGTTATGTCATATGTTTAACATATGAGTTAGCTAAACAGAAGGAACATTTAACACATATAGTTACAAGACACCAAATGTGAATCTTGAACTAATTGGACCTTCATGGTGAACTTGCAAAGAAAGGTTATGGCAAAAAACGGCAAACACACAACGTTATATAACGTTATTACAACGTTGTGTCAACGTTATAACGGTATTACAACGTTGTAATAACGATATATAACGTTGTGTAGGGAAGACAACATGATGTGCTTATTTTGCTGTGATTTAAAATACCCCCAAATCGTCCACTGATACAAAAACATTCACTGGCATCAGTTTAAAAAAAACACCATGGTACAAAACGTCAACAGATGGTGTCATTCTTGTATCGCTGTCTAAACATCTACGAAGCTATAGTTTTATTTTAGTTATATTTTGGCTGTTTCCAGTTTCCCTGGTGCCGATCTTACCCAGAAATTGCCGTAACTGTAAATGTGCATTTATTATTTTCATATAAGAAAATAGTCCATTGATGCCTTCCAGCTTTGTGTTGTGTTATGTAGCAAAGTTTTGAACATAGGCCTACAACATTAATGCACACGCCTTGGTGATAATACTATATAGATTGCCTTCTCTTGTTTTACCTGGCACCGGAGGTGCACTGTCATTGAAAAGTACATTTACAATTTGGACATGATCCGTGTTAACATTTATTTGACTAATGACAATTGCAAAGTTCCTTTATTTTATTAATATTTTGAATTAACATCTTCACATAATAGCTACTATATTTCTGTGTTATTTTTCAACACCAGGTTTTGTTTGTTTTGAGTTACGTTGTCTCTAGAGTGCTTGTTTTACCTTCTGTAGATTCTAAGCCAGAGTTGTGCTAATAGGGCAATGTACATGAGAGAATAAAGAGGTGTCAATGACCAACCTTTGAGATGTTTGCTAAATCACTGGTGATATTTGTTTAGCCACCACAGGTCAGTAGTGGCCCCATGTCATTCGGTCTAAACCAATAAAATTATAGGATTATCCGCTGTCTGGTAGCCAGTGTTAACTGCGCATGCGCTTGGTGTCGATGTCCAATGCCTTAACTCTAGCAGTGCTATAGTTCCATTGGTTCACGTCTTCGGCATTTAACCAACTATAACTATCTGACGTCAGATAAAGCACCACACATATAGAGTGAGTAATACACGAGCTACAGTTTGTCATATTGATTTTGTTATACAAATGCCTGCAGAGGTAGAATATCACTAGCGAGAGTGTGATATTGCTGGATCGTGTACAAAGTGTAATATTTAAACATGGCATATTTTTTAAGGCAAACATGTTGCTTTGCAATAGTCTGTTTATCTCGAAACTGATAGCCATTTAAAGAAATAACAACTATCATAATTATAACATGATGTATAACAACAGTATGTTTTTCAACACGAAGAACATTTACAGTAGTTGGCAAAGCAGCGAATCTGTAATATAGTGCAATCACGTATGTTTTAATCAATACCTGCATGAAAGTCCAATACTGATATATTGGAAGGTGTGGTGAAACGATAGAGTCATGCTCCATCAATATTTCATTCAAAATTGCTCCCAAAGAAGAGTTTAGTTACCTCGTTCCCTCAATCATTGCACGTAAATTTAAAGCAGTACCGTCCATTCCGTGATTGATGATATACAAGTAGTAAATCCAATAAACATTTGAATGCAACCCTGTAATAGCCACCTTTAAATACAGCCCCTGATTCTGCGTGGACGTTTAATTTTAGATTCTAAATGATTTATCAATCAATTGCGTTCCTCTAGGACGATCGTAGATATAGATTTATTCCCTAGCAATCAACTGGATAAATTCAAGTGGCTTCTTGAGAGGTTTGGATAACGAGAATTGGTTCGATTTTCAAAGACGATGTCTCTTTAAGAACATGCGAACAAAAAATAATAAATACTACAAATTATCCATGCAAGACACGATCAGGTACTGTAGGTTTAGTTTTGCTTGTAAAATCGTGTATTGCATACTACAGTTGCATGTATCTGGTTAGACTTTAAGGTATTGCTACGCCAAGTTGGAAGAAGTACTCTTAGAGTTAGAATCCTAGACTTCTCAATGGTTTCTAAGAGTGGTGAGATATTTCATTGGACTTTCGTCTATTGCCATTATTTCTCTGGGGATTTGGAATAACAACGTACTTCCTTCAAGAGCCATTAATCTTTGTCGTCTATTCAAAGTACCGCTATCTAACCACAATGATTTGGGCCCAGCTCTCTAGGAAACCTCGTACGAGAGACACTTCTGTGACGTCATCACTGCCTATATGAACTTGAGGTTCGAATATTTCACTGAAGTCAGCGATCGAATGGGCAAATTAAACCGTTTCTCCCCGAGTTTCTATAGGAGTGGAGTTTTTTTTCTTTTCTTATCTTATATCCAATTCAATATTCTCAAGGAGGATTCATTTCTTTAAGGATTCCATCGATCGTTTTAAATTAAATTCCGCAATTTATAAAGTTTGCTTTCAGGAGAGTAGTGTTCACATCGCATGAAAAGCTGTGTTTAAGGTTATTGATAACACGTCAGTTTGTTCTTTGCTGACTTAAGCTGTGTACAGGAAGGGTACCTGCAAAGTGTTCAGCGTTGTTCCATCACACGCAAGTATGTGTGTCTAATACCATATATAACTATACATCTACATGCAGATGTAGTTAAAGTGACTCAAACACTAAATTCATATTGTATAAACCTAAAGAACTGATGATCCTACACCACGTACTATGTTAGTCATAGGCTATGTTAGTCACGTGGTTAGAAAGTACGCTGTGATTTGTTCTCGGTCAGACGGTTTAGAGGTCACACGCTGCTGCTCTCCTAGCAGTTTATGAAAATGAACAAACTTACTACTCGGAAAATAAGATGATTTATCACCCAATATTGTCTTTTCGGAGTAGATATCGCTTTCAAATAACAAGCGATATCTATCTTGGTTTATTTGATTGTTTATTTGATTGTTCTACCATTGTGATGTCATGCTGTAGATATCGCTTGACACAGGTATTTGATTGTTCAACCATTGTGATGTCATCGCTACAATTGTGTGCAAATGCACAGCAGTCTAAAGATTTGACTTCTCAGTAAAATCTTTATAATGTGGAATTGCTCATCGTTAATGACTTTAAACTGATATTTGGTGATAAATGGAATATCACCCTATATGGAATATCAAATATATCAACACTCGTCAATGAAAGTTATTAAATCATCGCCAAATCAACGACGTGTTGATATATTTGATATTCCAAGACACTTGGGTGAGATTCTCTATTTATCGATAATAGATCATTTGGAAGCTAATCAAGCAATGTACGTGGTGTAGGATCATCAGTTATTTAGTTTATACAATATGAATTTGGTGAAGGCCTTCTCATGTAGAAAAACGACGTTAAAAGATGGTACTTGTTGTTTCCCTGCTTGGCGCTCAGCATTAAAGAGGTAAAGCAAGGACTGGTCGGCTCGGAGTGTCTGGGTGGGGTATTCATGCTCTATCTGCGGCATGTTCTATCAGTGTTGACCTCCAAGTGAACTAACACCATAACCAAAACATTTAAATGGTGGAAATCCAGACTTGTACAAGCAGTAAATATGCATGCAAGCCTTGATGTGTGAAAAATCCCAAATCAACCAATCAATCTCATGTAGATTATCGGCGAATACTTCGTGATTAAATACTTACACCTATTGTAGCTACTGATTATACACACGCATCTAGCGTTAAAGTGAGATGCGCCCGTAAAATGAAGCGTTACGTCTCCTAGCTTGAAACGTGGACGTAAAATCAAACGTTGCCGCTGTTAGTTTGAAAAGCGCAAGTAAATTGGTCACTATCTTCTGAATCTTATATAAATACGTGTCCATTTCTTTATAATGATCCAATAAAAAATACTTCGTGTATGTCATAGATGCTATGATCTCTGGAATAGTATTGACCGCACAACATTACCATTTGGCCTGGCTTATTTATCTTTGTTTAAGCATTCTTCTCAGTCACGTGGTTAGAAAGGTACGCTGTGGTTGGTTCTACGTCACACGGTTGAGAGGTCACACGCTCAAATACTAAATTTTACTGTGAAGTCAAATCTTTAGACTGCTGTGCATTTGCACTGTGACATCATAGCAATGGGTGGATTTGGTTTGGATATTTACGTACTGCTGTATCAGACGTTGTATACCGGGGTAGACGTTGTGACGAGATGGCATTGCTTGACGATGCCAATGGTTGCTCACTGGTAACACGGTATAGGAGTAAGATATGTTCGCTATAAGGGCGGGTGGTAGCGCAGTTCTAGAACAGTTGGAATTCGGAGCCAAGGTTCCAGGTTCAAATCCCCGGGGTCCGGCATCAATGTTCACGAAAGTTACCTTTGTGACGCGATATTGAATGGATGCGATGTCTGTAGAGTGGCAATGCAGTTATCATCCTTGGTCTTGTCAGTACCAGCCGGTGCTCGCAGGCTTAC
>JAUTBT010075577.1:0-13314 GCA_032361225.1 Lepetodrilus schrolli
AGTCAATATATATTTATATATATATATATATATATATATATATATATATATTATTTTTTTTTCTTTCTTTTCAAATGATATGCGGGCAAGCAATCTTCGAACTATCACTCGTCAAGATATGCTAGGTACACGTGTAGACGTGTATGAAAGGTTTATGATCAAAATATATGTACGTCCTGTCAACGACTTTCTATACTTTTATTTCACTGTCATCTCTGCAAACGTAGTTCAGTATGTTTGCAGTTTATTGTATGGGGGGTGGGGGTTGTACCTCAGATCCAGTGGACCTTTCCTCGGTAACGTCATAAAGCCTCGCTTTCGTCCGGCTTATAAACGTTACTGACATCACTGAGCCCTCTTTTATAGAATCCACTGAGATCGCCACGTGACCGTTTATCAGTCTTATTTTCGTCAACTTCCGTGTCACGCTTATAGAAACCGCTCATTTGACCGTTATATCTCTTGTAAAAGTGGCTGATTCCGTTTGCCATTCTCTTGTAGAAGGAATTGAGATTTTCCGGACTTCGCTTGTAGAAGCCACTCGCATCGTCAATTGCACGCTTGTAGAAGCCCGACTGATCACCCACTGACCTTTTGTAGAAGCTGTTGAGGTCATTACCACCTCGTTTGTAGAAGCCCATCAAATCGCCTCCCGCGCGCTTGTAGAAGTTGCTCAAATCATCCACGCGGCGCTTGTAAAAGCTTGATAAATCCTCTCCTGCTCGCCGTTTATAGAAACTGTTCATACCGTGCATCCCGCGTTTGTAGAAGCTGGTCAAACGGTCCCCGCCTAGGCCTCGTTTGTAGAAGCTACTTAGACCGTCTCCGCTTAGCCCTCGCTTGTAGAAGCTACTGAGATCGTTCCAGCTTAGTCCTCGCTTGTAGAAGCTGCTCAAGCCGTCATCCTGATCTCGCTTGTAGAATTTGCTTAATCCATCTTCACGAGCCCTCTTGTAGAAGCTGCTCACTCCGTCAGACGGAGCTCGCTTGTAAAACGAGCTTGTGTCGTCAAGTCCTCGTTTATAGAAACTGCTAGACTGCGCTCCTGGCGTCCGCTTGTAGAAAGAGCTTAGATCGTCTCCGACCGAACGCTTGTAGAAACTGTTGAGGTCACCACCTACGCTGCGTTTGTAGAACCCGCTCAGATGCCTGCCTCGTTTATAGAAGTTGCTGAGGCCGTCACCAGGGGAACGCTTGTAAAAGCTGCTCATTTGGTTATCACCTCCCCTCTTGTAGAAGCCACTAAGATCATCCCGACCTCGTTTGTAGAAGCCATTGACGTCGGCATGACTTCTCTTGTAGAAACCGCTCAGACCGTCCTCTCGTGCTCGCTTGTAAAAATTACTGACATGACTCAAGTCCCGCTTGTAGAAGTTGCTGACGTGCCCTGATGCTGGTCGTTTGTAGAAGCTACTGAGACCATCGCCAGCCATTCGTTTGTAGAAGGAGCTCACGCCGCTGTCTTGTCCACGTTTGTAAAATCCGCTCAGTCCAGCACCGTTGATCCCGCGCTTGTAGAAACCGTTGACGTCATCTCGACCACGCTTGTAGAAGCCGTTGACGTCATCTCGACCACGCTTGTAGAATCCGCTCAGCCCATCGTTGATGCCGCGTTTGTAGAAGCTGCTCATTCCCTCTCCAATAGACCTCTTGTAGAAACTGCTTAGTCCTTGGTTGAGTCCGCGCTTGTATTGGGTCATGTCTTCGTCTTCCTCTTTACTATCGAGCGCTGGAACATCACCTACAAAAGAGAAAAGGGTATTATCTACTATTGTAATTGCTTAGTCATAATGTTTTATTCAAAGATCGCACATACATGTCGTATATACCAGGTGTACCACACGAAGTGAGTCCTAAACCGGGTGCGAGGATGTCAGATAGGTAACTTTCGATAACATTGATGCCGGGCTCCCACGACTGGATTTGAACCCGGGGCCTTTGGCTACCACCGCGCTACCACCCGCTCCTGCGTCCTATTACAGTATGTCATACTCTACTTAACAACTGGTGTACATACTTTCGCACATCCTGGTGTGGACGCCAACTTTGCCCTTGTCGACGCCGAAGTTTTCGTAGCTGACCAGGACGTAAGCTTCCCCTTGTAGTATTCCAGACGAACACTGACACTCAACCTTGAGGGAACAATACAATACGTCATCTTAAGTAATAATAACAATAATAAAAACAAAAATAATAATAGTAACAATAACAATTAGTAATAATAATAATAATAATAATAATAATAGTAGCAGTGGTAGTGGTAGTAATAAAAAAAATATATATATACTACTACTACTACGACTACTACTACTACTACTACTACTACTACTACCACTATTACTTTTACTACTACTATTACTACTACTACTACTACTATTACTACTACTATTACTATTACTACTACTATTACTATTACTACTACGATTACTATTACTACTATTACTATTACTATTACTACTATTACTATTACTACTATTACTATTAGTACAACTATTACTACTACTATTCCTATTATTACTACTATTACTACTACTATTACTACTACTATTACTACTACTACTATTACTACTACTAATAGTACTACTACTATTACTACTACTATTACTACTACTATTACTACTACTATTACTTTTACTACTACTACTACTACTATTACTACTACTACTACTACTACTATCATATTATCGGCAGCGACGTTAACCAATAAATACTACTACTACTACTACCATCCTCGAAACACGGACTATTATACCTACTTAACGGATGTTAAACAGGCATAATGCTCGAGATGTCGAGGATGCTACTACTACAGGTTCCCGTTCCACAGAACGATCGTAGCGCTATGTGAGTCGTATAGGAGTTACGACTCTCGCAGCGCTACGATTGTTCTGTGGAACGGGACCCTGGAAAAGGGAGATATAAAACTCTCGTAGTGCTACGAAGGCTCTGCGGAATATTACCGGGTATATGCGTTGAAATAATCTGATTTTACCTCTGTGTAATCCTTATTGTGGAATGTCTCAGCTTCTATGATAGTCCGTGACGCGATCTCATCATCCTTACACGTGGGAAGGTCTTCGACATTCCGGCAGAGGCCAAACCTGGAACAAGTCAAGCACAGTATTTAATTAGAGAACATATCAGCACTACCCCTAAGTTCAGGACATCTGCGATTCGTTAATGACTATATATGTCCCCGTTCTGAAGCGAGCGTGACTACGTGTATCCTGAAAATATATAGACTATTTTAAACAATATTTATTTGAAATCTTACGGGATCCATGAACAGCCAACTTAATCAAGTTGAACATGTCTCCCAAAAATATATAGATAAATCCAAACCCGTGTTAATTAATGTGGGCGGCATGCCATTTGCTCTCATTTCTAGCTCTCATGTTGTAATTTCTATTCATTCTGACAAAACTGTTCATGTGACAAATACCCCATTTACTCTTTCAATCTCAATTAATAAAACTGATTAAGACTGTTTCATTATATAGACGACCATGTATAGTTAGTATAAGATCTATTGGTCAATGCGATTACTGTGACATGATTAGAAAGGCATTGGAAGAACTATCAAGCAATAATGAAGTGGAAACTCATGACTATCATTTTGGAACCGTTTTAAGACTATTCATTATTGGATGCAAATTGTATTAAGCAAAAAAGACCTGGCTGTTTGCAAGTTCTTTAGAATCCAGCCACGCGTTATACCTGTTTTATCCAACTATCTCGACACCGGGCATCTAATTAGATTCTCACAGTTGTTCTAGCATATCATTCGCTTCCCATCCGGATAATGCTTTTGCATTTGATCTCAGCAAACATATTAAAACTGTGATTCTTTTCCACAGATTCTTAGTGCAAAGTTTTCAATCATCTATCTAAATTACTGTTAGGAACTAAATGAAGCAGTGTTGATATGGACAACGTTACGGAATATCCTCGTCCGCGTTTCAAGAAAGGGTCGTACTGTAGTCCCGAGCGTAAATCTACGCCTACAATTCCTGTTATGGTAAAAGCATAGTTAACGTACATAATCAACCAGCTATATAGTCAATAGTGTGGACAAGCTGCCTTATAAACTTGTTAGCAAGAAACATGGCGATATTTGCAATTTTAATCACTTTGTAATACCTTCAAACAAAGCCTACTGACTGCATTTCATAACCACTGGCAAGCGAGCCGTATGATATTGCAGGAAGCTGAACGTGGATAATCTAACACTCACACCTGCGGCATCATAACGTCAATTCTAGTCAATTTCCGGTGACAACAGAATTGAAGGGACTAGGTTTCCGCATGGGGCTGTCAGTCTGCGAGTTTGCTCGGCGAAAACCGTATTGACAGCCCCGCCTTAAGTTATCATAATGTCATCTTTTGAAGGGTTACGTTTTGATTAGGCGTTGAAACAGCGTGATTGCCTCATTTTTACATAGAATGTCAAGTATTCCGAGAGTGATGGCCGAAATTACGCCAATTTTGCACTGCATTGCCAATTTTCCAGTGCATAGACACACGACGTATATTAAGGCATGATCGTGAATGGCAGATATTTTTATTACCTGTTGAATAGCTATCGTTTTGATCTTTTAACTCATTGATGCGGTTGGCGATCAAACGCGTAGATGAATAAAAACGGTAAAATTCATTATCATTACTATTTGACTGGGATTTTTTTATGCACTGGACTGCATCGCGAGTCGTTAAGATTTACGTAACAATGTCTGCTTTCGTAACAAGGCTGAGTTCGGGTTTTGCTGTTCATTTATAGATGCCCGTATTACATGTGTTACTGTCATCCTACCTGCGTTTCACGACATGGTCGTACCGTTATTTCCTGTTACAGTGTGGTGGACGCCCAATATCTTGCACGAATCTCTCGTATCCACTAAAACATCATAGCACTCTCGTATCTATCTATCTCGCTAATATACAGGATGCGTTATGGTCTCTTAGTGGTTATGAGAGCTTCATGAAAGGGCGCCCGGCAAGATAAATAGTTACGAGAGAGTTATGGTATCTTTATGGATACGAGACTTTCGTGAAAGAATTCACGGATGTACGCACGGACTGCAACACGAGTATTTCGTGAAACGTGAGCCTAAACAAATAAATAGTGTATTCGAATATTAGTCGTCGCGTATGGGTAAAATATTCCCGATGTGACGTAAAACAATAACTCATTCGCTGAACAAATAAAAATGAACAGGAATCTATGCCATTTAAGGTAGAGAACCGCAGACGAATAGCATATATTATGGCATTTTTACATGCCCTGGATTCGATCAATGTGCAGCTATCACTGAAAAGAACGCTCATGATTAACATCCATTAGATTTATTTAACTTGGACCTGCTAAGAAACGATATTTACTGAGTCGCAACAAGGTTCTGTTATCATCAAAGAGTCTATTTGCATATTCTTCACACGCACACGTAAACATATGGTACTAGCCATGAGGACCGAACTATGGGCTCTCTCTCTCTCTCTCTCTCTCTCTCTCTCTCTCTCTCTCTATCTCTCTCTCTCTCTCTCTCTGGTATAGAATACTGTCACAAACGGGGTATCGTCGGCTTCTGAGACGTTTGTGTAAGTCATCCTATGGCTTCACAACTACATTCTCCACCGAACAATGTAAAACCCCTACAGAATATTCTAACAATTCCAATAACAAGCGAATGAGATTGATATTGAGCCGATCCAAAGAATGTTCAACCGAATAAAAGCTTCACAACTGCCCAAATTGAGCTAGCTTATGGGTGGAACTTCCGTTTGTGGCCATAGAAGCTATAAGTGTCCATTGATTTACTGTTTGGCAATATGTCGTACAGTAACACAGTGTGCTGGTAAGATTGTCATTGGTCAGTGATGGTCAGCTATAAAGCCAGTAGATGTTGTCATTAGAGCATCCAACCGAGAGAGAGAGAGAGAGAACAATAATACCGGTATAAGATGAAGGGGGAAGAGAGAGAGAGAGAGGGGGCGAAAGAGAGAGGAGAGAGGGGGAGAGAGAGATGGTAATAGAGCTACATAAATGTACTCTAGCTACATTAACACAGGAAGCTGTTAAAGACCCATAACTGGTGGAAAGGAATGTGACTGGAACACACACCATGACTTCAATGATTTCCTTTCTGGATAATAAAGCATTATCTTATATTATCGTATTAACTAGATTGACCTATTTGAAGGCGCATGGGACTATCATTTGGACTTTAGGTAAGAATATATCACCATACTTTGTGAAGAATGAATAAATTTGTTAAATATAAATATAAATTGCACACAATTATTCTAATTCATTACGGTAATTAGTCGACTGAACGTATCCAGCCAATACTAATCTGTCTTATGTTAATTCCAGGCATAATAATAATAAACATTTATATTGCGCAAAATCCACGATTGAAACCCCTTTAATGTTGAGCTCCAAGCAGGGGAACAACAAGTACCATCTTTTAAGGTATCTTGCTATGACGCGACCGCGGATCGAACCCGCGACCTTCCGCAATCCGGCCTACGCTCTTACCATTACGCTACGGAGCCGGCAAGTATTGTAGTGATGAATGTGTTCATAGCAATGGACAGACTTGTAACGGGTCCCTAAAATATGACTTAAAATAAATTATAGCTACAACTGTTCCGAGCAACGGGCCCCAGAAAGTTGATTTTATTAAGTTGGTTTCTCAGGTTCATATGACGGCCGCAAAGTTCGCACCAAATGTGTTCAAACGGATTGATGTCAGATGAACAAAGATGATGCGTTGGCGCCCGGTAATGGCCAAGCAGCCATATAATATCTCCCATTATCCCGTGAGACAAGCAGCCCCAGCCCTAGCACAGCCACACTTTCACAGATATTTTCCAGAATGATAAGAATCCGACAACACACAACCCTACAGGAAACACACATTACAATGATTGTTCCGCCATCAAATCGATCACAAAACTGTACATAATGATATCGCCACTACCCGATGAAAATCTGGCCCCGAGATTACGAAACATTTTTTTTAGTACGATTTCATGCCCAAGCTCAAATTGTATATAGAGAGTTGTGAACAAAGATTTGATTCGAGTATGAAATGGTACACAAAAAATCGTAATCTCAGGCCTAGGTCTCGTACAAGTAAGACACATACACTACGGACCGTGATGCGAGTAAAATAATCTTGAATTCGGCTCTAAACACCAAATTCAACCACCAATGGGGATGCAACAATCATGTTGCGTTCAATGATCGATTGGTCACCAATTTCTCCCAACAAATCGTGGCTCACATCTGATGTCATCACTGATATACATATGATTTCAGTTTATCATGTTCCATTGTAATAATAATCTGTGTTGAAATGAGACTTTCCCGTCAATGTACGTAAAATATGCATCATCTATTGTCAGAACAAGTAATCCGCTGTTCTTCTGAACGGATGTATATGCTTATATTGGGCCGAGATGGAGAGGAACACATTTTAGTGTTTCCCTACGAGCGTAAATTGACCGATTCTAGACGGTATGGTAACATAAGAAACTGGACTCGCAGCAGAGCAAAACCAATGCCGGAGATCCTATTACGGGTCATTCCAGGATCTAGTAGATACTTTTGGTACTGAGCATCAGGTGTCCTGGAGGTTTTCTGTACCGATAGTACTAAGCACTGTCCACCTTTCACAGGTCCTTGGTCCCATTTAAGTCATTACACATCAGGACCAGGACACCCAACGTGGATGCTCAAAATTAAATCGGGACACCCGAGGTGAAAGTGTCCTGCCAGGATCGTGTTAGGATTTTGTTAGGATCCTGGAACAGGATACCTAACCTGTGTTATCAAATGTCAGTATAGATATATCTAGAAATTATTCTGAAGTGGTTGTTAAAATTAATTCTGCATTCAAAATTTAAACAAACAACAACTATGTAATATGCTTCTTATTACACAGAAATCAGAGGGAACCACACAGCATGTTGTGCAAGATACAATATGGAGTGGTATTGCACATGCGCGACCTTGGCATGCATTTAAATATGTCCCCAGTCCAATTCCATATCTATAATGGCATCCAGGTTGAGACTGCGGTCGCCCATCAGAAGGAATCTCACCAGTTACTGAGATTAGCTTCATCATTAACCAAGATTCAAAGAAATAATTGAATTAGGAAACTTCTGAGAACTATTCCACACATGTCCAGTATAAAATAGTAAAGAGTTTATGTCGTGCGAGCCAATATCACTAATTGATCGTTGTCATTTACATGAAACATCGCGTGAAGTTTTTGCGTTAATTTTATTCTCCAAAATATTCTCACCATCGATATATTACAAAATGTTCATGAAAAATAAATACCTATTCGTTAATCATCACCATCTGTCCCCTCTCGGGCCTCAGAAAATAACATCAAGATATAGGTGTATCAGTGTGGATACTCTATAAGTATATGTTCTTTCAAAATAGATGTCTTGCTATCGTAGACACTGTGAATTAATAATAATATCCGATGATATTATGAAGAGAGAAATGTACTAAGAGGTACGGTTATAATTAGATTTGGTATCTAATATATTAATTAATTTTAATACGAAAAGAGCAGCCCGCGAAACGATGGACCAACTACATTTAGCAACCATAATGATATATCAGAATCCCTTGCGAGAGACACAGCACATACTCAGTGGAATTACTTGTTTTAACTCGAGTAATTGGCTATGACTATGAACATAATAAACGTTTCCATTCACAATTCCCAAATTCTAGTTCTGTCAGCATGCATGCCAATTTAGCGGTTGTTCACATCGTCTCAATTGTCGCCGATAATTTCAAAAGAACTCGTCAGACGGCGCTACGTTGATAAGATAATATTGGCATACTTTTTCAATTGTCTGATATTTCTTACATTTCTACCGACCTTAAGCTTGAAGTACTTCCATGCTTGTATTAACTATAATCTAATAAAATTAGCTATATATATTTGTCTCAATGTTATTGTTAATTAACACCAAAGTTAATAAAGAAACAGCCAATGTCTGACCAACCCTAAATATAATACTTCCTTATATCCAATTAGATTGACGCTATGCTGATGTACGTACGAAGGTGGGGTCTATTATCCGGACCCAGACCTGGATCTGGAATTGCGGTCCATTCCGATTCCCCGAACCAAATCCCAACAATCTGATTGGCTCATGTACATAGGTTTACGGTTAGGGGTCAATAAACTGTTTTGTTAATACTTACGGTGAATAGACCGCAGGTTAGGGTACGGGGACTAGATCTCACCTGGTACAGACAACTATAATGCTTACTTATTCTCAGTTATAATTAAATCGTGGTACTCTTGATAACAATAATAATAATAATAATAATAATAATAATAAAATTAATGACAACCCACTGCACATCTCTAAACCCTGCAAACACACAACGTTATATAACGTTATTACAACGTTGTAATAACGTTATTACGTTGTCACAACATTGTAATAACGTTATATAACGTTGCGTGTTTACCGGGAATACATCCTCGAAATCAAGACCACAAAGGTCCTAGCTTAGCGGATGCCGTCAAATAGAAAATGCTTTATATAACATTATTCCCATGGTTTTATTGATCTACGCTTAGATAGAATCTCCGGTGTCAGTGTGTGCAACAACTTGTTTCCTAATTTCTATGACAACTTTACTGATATTTTAATGTTTAGTTACAGTGTAACAGTTCTCATAAATTGTGCTTCTTATTATATTAACACTCCCTTGTAAAATGTTAACGGCAGAGTGTCAACTGTTCAAATATCGTTGTCTCGCTTGTTCTGAATCACCAAGGAGAATATCTACGACTGCTAGTGATAAAAATAACTTAATAAAAAGATTAACTCGTGTGTGTGGAAATTCAATGACATTTACAAATTGCCCTAAGACAGGCGCCTGTTGTCATTTGGTAGGAAGTCCTACACTCTATCTATCTCGATTACCAGGGAACACATTAGAATATGAACGATAATTCAAATTCTACATTGTATTTTTCCTTAAAGTTTCTTTAAAAGTTGAATACCAATCGCTATTATTAAGTTACTTATAATTCAAATGTAACTCTAATTCTACTATTACTTTGATAAATGAGTATTTATGTTACATTACGACAGTAAACTGGTGAAATGCCAAAACACTTTCCATATAATATTAATCACACAATGTCAACGACATGTTTAATGCATGTTTAAGAACACCATATATCAAGTTCAACTGAAGTTTAAATTCTGTAATTATCTTAATTGAACTTTGCAACGTCAATGACTACAATACATTAATGTCATATTTAAATCAAAAGACAAATCTTACTTGCAAAATACACGAATTCATTAATATATTTACTGTTTTCTATAGATGACATACGGATAAAACCAGAATATTCCCAAATGCCAATGATTGACCTGATTATAACAATGAAAAGTTAAAGGCATACAATCAATAGGAGTGATCGTTTTGGATTAGATCTTAGCTACAATTGCAAAATACATCCACTTGACATATAAATTACTTTTATACTTCCAAGTATCTGTCCACCACTGTAAGGTAGGTACAAATTGCAATAAGTAACGGCGGATTACATTTCCGGTAACACCTGAATAATATACGTTAATAACTGGGAATAACTGACATCATTGAAAATGGAAATTAAACAACTTTTAATTTACATGAATGACCTACTGGTACCAGTATTGATTATCGCATCCAATTAATACATATTATTCAACATACGTGGTGAATATCTACTGTGTAATGACGATTCCATAATCAACAGTGTTGATTACGTCTTTTTGTGTTTCTCGTGCGTAGGTGAAATGTACACGTTTTCGACTGCTCCTACGCCCTCTCAATAAGCTGTTTGGCGGCAGGTTTCAATGGTTTATTACATTAACATGATTATATTGAATAATTAGAATAACCCACTCGACACGAGTGATTACGGAAAATATGTCCCTCGTGAAATTTATGTTCAAAGTTCCTCGCTAACGCTCGGAACTGTAAACATTAATTTCACTCGAGAGATATTTTCTGTAATAACTCCTATCTCGTGGGTTATTCTTTAATTAATAAATATCAAAATGTTGATAACTAGTGGGTTATTCCCTGGTTATATAAAGCACTTGTGTAAAAACAAGTGCATATATTTTCAGGTAAAAATTTGCCTGACGATTATGTAGGTCATCTATTTGTGATTATTCGCGTGTAAAAACTCTTTTCTTTTTTTTA
The DNA here is from genome assembly GCA_032361225.1 of Lepetodrilus schrolli. Lineage (NCBI taxonomy): Eukaryota > Metazoa > Mollusca > Gastropoda > Lepetellida > Lepetodrilidae > Lepetodrilus > Lepetodrilus schrolli. The sequence goes on from JAUTBT010075577.1 coordinate 11,255, forward strand.
GTTTAACTTGATTTCAGGCGCCAATTAAAGCAACTATCTCAGGACATGATAAAGACATCGCGTCTCTACTAATCTCCGACAGAGATACTATGGAGAAGTAATAGATTTCCATAAATTTAAATTAATTGATGTGCAGCAAATTAACCACTTGAACGTGTTTTACTATAAGAATTTTATACTATATATACTAAATAGTTATATACTATATACTGTACTTATATTATTATATAATATTAGGGTTATCTTGAATCAGTTAAACTTGAATAAAATGAATGGTCCCTCTGATAACGAAACTAGCATAGTTTTGAAATACATAATTCCCTTTGTCGTGTATTGAAGTAATATCGAATAATATATATTTTTTATTTTTAATTTTTTTAATTTTTTTTATTTAGATAACATTTACAAATGGCAAAACATCGTGATATAGTTGCTTTAAGATATTTAAACTATTAATATGAAAGGCAATCTATTCTATTTTAATCAATTAACACCAGGCAGAAATCGAGGGACCTAAGCTCATCTATCACAGAGCATAAAGGTCAGTGTGTCACGTATATTCGTGTTACCTAAATTGGCCCTGTTTGCACTGCACGCTAAGGATCCTTGGTTCCGGTACTTATGACCAATCATTTGTGTGTTTACTGCACGAGTAACCTTCTGATGGCAACTGTCTTCATCTGTACTGGAGATTGGTGTACAATTACCATCGGATGTGGACGAAAGATCATGCCTCGAGGACAGTAAATGATAGTTACTGGAAACTACAACTGGATTACGGGTGACTTTGGCGAGGACCGTGGCTAAACGCAGCGGCGACGTCAGCATTTGGACGTAGATTCCATTCACAGAATTGTTTAACGTCAAGCTGACGTCACGTGACTTCTTTTTAGATGATTACTATGACTGGGTTAATCGGTCACATTGTGTGTATACGTATGTTGTTCTTTACGCCGTGTATTGACGTTTTCTGTAAGTCATATGTTTTAACTTTTGCATTGCCTAGTGATGTTTTGCTTCACACACCGTGTAGTAATTTGTTTTGCTTTAGCAATGAATAGCCATATTTTGCATTATTAATTATACATGTTCTTATCATTATCGTCTATTTATCTACTTTCTAATCAGACATTCAAGAACATATAATAAGCATGAAAAACCATGCCAAAACGTCAAGAGTAAACTGTAGAACTAATCATTGGTTGGTACTATCCAAACCAATGGGATAACAGTATTTTGAAACCAATTAAGTATGAGTTTCAGAATTATATTAGTTTCATTTATACATCCCCATTAAGAAATCATATTTACCTGTTATTAGGGATGCGACTTACTTCGATGTATACTTCAATGAAATCAAATAGCCCATAACTCTTTGATATATAGAACCTTAATCTTGGATCCGTGTGCTTCCGCAGGGGCGTATAAATGGTCTTTATGATGGTGGCCCCGAATAGCTTATCTACAGACAAATTTAAATATAGTATTTCAAAAGTAGCAGATGTTCTTTGACAGAAACGTAGGACTGAAATACAATTATTTAATTGTGAAACTCGACTGTGATACTTGATGAAAGAGCTACGGTGCTCACAGGTTTACTGCAACATTCAGCGCTACGGATGTTGCGGGTTTCCTCCTGCCATAAACTGACAAGCTGTGATATTTGTATTTTAATTTTAATATCTGTATGTTTAAATATTGTATATATTTTAATATTACTATTTGTATACACACAGATTTAACAGTGTCTCGTACGCCAATGTGGCTGATAATTGAACGAATCTTTCAAGTGGATCTAAACCCCAATTAAATAGAGAGAAAAATACGTTCTCCGAAGAAGTTGAGAACTTGATACGACAAACTGTACGCCACTAATACTAGGGGCGGGTGGTAGCGCAGTGGTAGAACAGTTGGACTGCAGAGCCAAGGTTCCAGGTTCAAATCCCGCCCCGGCATCAATGTTCGCCAAAGTTACCTTTCTTGCGCGATATTGACAGGATGCGATGTCTGTAGAGTGGCAATGCAGTTATCATCCTTGGTCTTGTCAGTACCAGCCGATG
>JAUTBT010075588.1:0-13308 GCA_032361225.1 Lepetodrilus schrolli
AAGTGACATGGAAAGAAGAGGAACAATGGATAGAACTGAGGGACAACAGTCTGCTTCATCACTGATCCGATAGAACCACTCAGCAACGTTAATCAGCGGGTGTTCCTGTCCGTAGCGGAAGTTGGGGTACGCAGGATTGCTATACTGCTCCGGGATCCCTAATCGCGAAGAAAGAAGCCTCATTTAGGGGACGCATGCTTCGCCAAGAATACGACTTATTGGTGTTTGTATGAAATTCGGTTTGGAATCGATTACTAATGGCCATGACTCGCCAGGATAAGCTCACAGATGGTTTGGGATGAAGAGCGTCGTATAGTGAACGCATTGATGGTGTGGACGGTATCGTAATGTGTTTGTTGGTTATGGCTTGGTTTAGCACGCACGCTAAGGACTTCCGGAATATGACGTGACACTTGCCAGCAACAACATCGCGATTCGTCGGAGTATTTAGGAAATGGATTACTCTCCAATGTGGCCCATTTAGACGTCCATAACACAACTAATAGTGAAACTGGATGATCAATATGCTAACCTCTCATGTATATGACATCCGATCAAGTATTGATAATTGAAAGAACATGGCTCGCGTCTACAGATTAATAACTGAAGAATGTACACGTGACAGAGCCTTGAAGGCAAGTTACAACCTTGAATTGTTCGTTTACATAGTACTCCCATTTCTCTCCTTACTCATACAGATTATAATGTTGACAAGATTGTGGTTGATGGTCTGCGTCCACTGGTGTTATCTTCGTAACGTTGTACGATCACTATTACTATTCTGATACCGACATAATAGCTCATCTAATTGTCCGGAAAGAAATACCAAAGCAAGTCGCGACAGACTAGTATATATCGCTCACTCTCTCCGGCGCTCAATCGATCAGTCTTTAATTTGTTGTGATTCGCCTTTCTATCACGTCAAGGAATGGGTATCCTACAAACAACACACTTTATATGTCGCCTGTGAGATATTCATCGGCTAATGTAATGTGTAAAGAAATAGTTCTGGCATCTATTTGTCTGATTGCCAACAGTACAAGGACCAAGGTCGCGCCTTTGGAATGTTCATACATAAAACGCAGGGGAGTCCAACACAGAGGATTAATTAATGTAGCCGATGTCGATGGCTAATTGTAGCAAAACTGTGCTGCAATTGTCAAATATGTTCCACAAGTTAATGTACCGTTTCTAGAGGATGAACTATTTTCATAAGCAATATAGATTAACTTTTATTTGTCATTGTATTAAATTGACCTAATAAACCGGATATCACATATTTTGAATTCACAGCAACATTGATCTAATACTCATTCTTCCATGTAATTGTTTTACGTTAATTTTTCCACAGTGATCATAAATATATCAACCTCGTCACACTGTAGACACACGGTTAATATAAATGGAATCAAACTGTGAACACACTACGATTTCCGTTTAATCTTAATACACAGAGACGCATCCAATACTTATTCCAATACAGTTCCGTTCTCGGGGCTAATATGAGTAGTCACCTCCCCGAACTAAATCTTACCCAGAATAGAGACTGTACATTCTGAAAAATATCCCCAATTAAAGACCCTATACTAGAGGTTAACCAACATGCAATACTGTATGTAACCATGGCATAAAGAACTATCAATATAAACGAAGAGAGTGATAAAAGCTAAATACTGGCATTGCATGCTGAAGAGCTGAAATAGCATAAGCTACTTTGTATACGATGACACTGTGTGACTAAATGCATACAGTGCGTACTATATTATGTACATATGTATGCACAGCACATCAATTTACCGTTTTGGAAGCAAAGCATCAAATTAACACGGTTCTAATTTAAAATGCAAGAGAACAACGGCATCAAAGACAAACATAGTTCTTTATGTCGGTGTCACAACATTTACATTGTCATGATCACATCCATAGCAAACACCTCAAACAGACTCAAGCTCGAGGGCATGCAAACATTAACGAATCAATTAAAACAATATCCTAGCATACAGTTAGTTCCATACTTAGGAGATTAGCAGGCAAGGCAACTTGATGGGAAAGAAGTAGCAGTAAGTGTCATGTCATGCTTTCTACGTAACCGATCACAGTTTGTGAGAGTGAATACTACCCGTTCGCAGGTAATATGTACAAACACAGGAGCTCCCCAAGGATGTGTCTTATGACCAGTGTTGTTCATTCTTTATAGGAATGATTGTGTAAGCTCTAATCCAGATTGTTCGACAGTAAAGTTTGCCGACCACACGGCCCTTAGCAGTTTACTCTACGAGAACGAGGACAGTTACATACGGGAAAGTGCAAGGCTTATTCATTGGTGTAATGACAATTTTCTGGAGCTAAATATTAATAAGACAAAATAAGGAAAACATCTGACATCACACCAGTCATTATGAATGGAGATAAAGTAGAAACGGTAACGGAGTACAAATATCTTGGGACAATTATTGATAATAAACTATCTTTCTCACAAAATACAAAAGACATATACAAGAAGTGCCAGATCAGATTACACTTTCTCATGAAATTTAGATCTTTTAATGTTAATTCTACAATAATTTCTTATACAAAAGTTGCATTCAATCAGTTTTAGTATATTCTATTAAGTGTTGGTTTGGTGGTCTTTCGCTTAACAATAAACTGAAATTTATTGTGTTAAACTAGAGGGCAAAATTTCTGGGTGTAGTGTAGAAAGTTTGGACTAACTTTTTAAAAAACAAACTTTACAACTAGCCAACATGATTTTAGACAACCCAGATGACTTTTTATATCCATGTTATGCACTATTACTATCAGGTCGAAGGTACCGTGTGCCACATTTTAAATCTAAAAGGTATCAAATGTCTTTTATTCCATTTAGCATTTATTATTTAAAAAATCAGTGTTAAATTTTGGTGCATAATTACTGTTATTATTATTATCTATGTTTGATTCAGGATTAGTTCTCTTCTTAAATGCCTGTTAACTGTGTACATTTATTTTATTGCTTTAGGCTTTCTACTATTGTGCACGTAAAAATAACTGCATTATATTTTTTATATGTAACGTTCTGTCTCTCGTTGTTGTTTTGTCGTGCTTTATGTGTGAGTGCTATCTCTGTGTAAAACGAATTCCCTTCTGGGCAATAAAGCATTATCTTCTTACCTTATAACGGTTACATAATAACGGTAAATAGCATGGCTCCATAGTTTAGACGTGGTTCCCCTTGGCCCAATTTATCTTTTCATTCAGTGAGAATGATGCCACACGTATATAATGTTTACGTCGACTCGACGAATAGAGATATTTGGTTTGATATGGAGTAGAATAAGGTAGAATTGGTCAGTCTACGTATTTCAAAATGTCATGAATTCGTCAGTTGTCCACGACCTCATGACTATACTATGCATATACTATACACAGGGTATTTGAAATACTAGAGACATATGTTTCAGTGTGTAGAGTGTAGTACCATTAATGAATCGGAAAGCAGACTTGAAGCGATTGCTTTCCACCCATAGGCGACTGTTACCCCACAGACTGTGGAACCAGTGAATACTGCCAATACCACAAGGACAACGCCTACTTTGTAATGCTGTGTATACTGACTATTGTACAAAATTGTACAAACTATGTTGGTAAATCCGTTTATGATTACCACAACGTTTGCATAATTTCTGCTTTTTTTTAAGACTGTAAAGCATCCCTGAACGTACTTTGTATGGAAAGGGTGCTGTATTAATGCGGTATAATAATATTAACATTAATAATAATAATAATAATAATACAAATAAAATTATAATAATACAATGCCACAATCCGTGTTTAGCATTTTGCACGAGATTCAGTTGTGCGACAATCTGCCACAATATGTGCTAACGTTGGAGGTTATCTTAGGTACGCTGTTTCGCAGAGAAGAGCCGTGGTACAATACACGACTGCGGTCGAATATAGACATCAATACAGGGCGGTATGGAACATAGCATTGCGCGTTATCATTCGATACACTAACGCCTACGGTAAACTTTGTCGACAATGTAAAAATCAAATTATACGCTGCCTTGCTCCCCGGAGATACGGAGTGGAGAAAACGTTGAATAATACACATCGCACTCGGCGACTGAAGGTTATGAGAATGAACTGTAGTGAAGAACATTCTTGTAGAACCAGAGCTGTAGAAACGGTGCCTGCGACATGGAGCCTCCACGGGTAAAGGAATGACATGGTGTGGGCATTAGAGAGGTGACGCCCTAATCTGATCACCCCGTGCTGAATAATATAGTATGGCAACGCAGGGCACACCGGTAATTTAAATCCCATTCAATGAAACTCTTCATGATATGGTGATCAGGGTATCCTTTCACAAAGAAACCATAGCGCTCTCTTTGCAATGTATTAGCTATCTACAAAGAGAGCATTATGGTTTCTTACTGGATAAGAGGGCTTCGTGAAAGGATACATGGGGCGGGTGGTAGCGCAGAGGTTGGACTTCGGAGCCAAAGGTTCCAGGTTCAAATCCCGCCCCGGGGGCCCGGCATCAATGTTCGCGAAAAGTTACCTTTCTGACGCGATATTGATAGGATGCGATGTCGGTAGAGTGGCAATGCAGTTATCATCCTTGGTCTTGTCAGTACCAGCCGATGCTCTAAACTAACAAGTCGTGATATAAGTGAAATAATCTTGAAAGCGACTTAAAACCCCAATAAAAATAAAAATAAAAATAAAAATGAAATGATACCTGTACGAAACGCCGTGACACTACGGTAACCTAAACTGCATCGTTAGCAATAGACTACGCTGTTTGCTAAGGTGGGAGAATGCTACCTTAGAGTTGGCGATGCTTCTTCAAACATATTATTTAAGTATTTTAAACATTTCCACATTCTTCTATGGACAGTAGCTTGCATTGTACAGGATACCTAAGGTTAGGATTACAAACATAAATGTAGTACACTGTCAACTTTTATTGCTTCGAACTGGGGTTAGGTTGGATGCTTTGCGCAATGTCTTCCGGTTTATCTGTAAAAATACATTAGATCTACCTTTCGTGATTGGTCGAAAACGTAAGTTGAATTAAGTGGTTCAATCAGAATGCTTTAATGGTAAAGTAGGTGTCTTGTTGTTTGGTGATTTATTCTCGTTTCCTGTACTTTTCTATACCAAGCGTTTCCTCCGAGGTATGTTTGTCGCTACAAGCACATATCATTTGCCCGCCCTTTCATAGCAATGCATTATTAATAAACAAGAAGACAAATTGTTCCAGAGGTAAAAGCGCTTAAAATCCGTATCTAATACTGTGGACATCGATATATTATGATTTAAATATGAGTACCATTAGACAGGAGGTCACGTGATCTTGATGATGTCATTAACAGAGACAAATTCAATCACGTGGCAGTGTATAGATTATCGTCATTATTTGAGAAAACGAACAATGATCACAAAACAAACGTTGTTATTTATATACTACAGTTAGTTCGATAATGAATGTATCTTAGGCCAGAAGAAACAAGGTGGATATACGCTTTCGATTAATTGATAATATAATAATCGTAGACGCGATTAAAAGCAAGTTCAATTACGAACCCAATTTTGATAGCAACACATTATACAACAGCATATTGGTTTTCTATATAAATACAATTTGAGTGAAACGACGTATACCCGAGTTACCTATGTATATTAATAATTCAAGAAACAATAAATCAATTACATGTTTCTCGGAAACATTTTTTTTGGGTTGTTTTTATGTATATTTTAATTACCAATAAAAATATAGATCGATTCATGTTACTAGTACTGGAAAGTTTGAACATAACACACACACACACACATACGTGAGTATTCACTGGTTGCTAATATTTAAACGAATAGAGCCTATTCTGGTTTTCGACTCTCTTCATTCTCTAGCACCAGTTTAGCTATCTGAACGTGTACAGGCTTAACAATCCCCCAGGCCCCCGTTTCACCACGACATCCTAAATTTAGGAGCTCCTAACTTTATGACCCAGTTTATCACCTCCTAATTTGCATGCCGATTTAAGAAGGGATACGACTTGTGACGTCGTCGTGAAACACTGTCACTTGTTACGAGGTGACAACACTTGGGACTAGTTTAGGAGCTCCTAAATAGTTAGGAGGCCGTTGTGAAACGGGGACCAGGCGTCTCAGGCCACGCGATGCTTACATGTAATGATTCAACATCTAAAGCCCCGTACGAAGAGATTTGGCATTTCAGGCTGCAGGTTTATTCCTATGGAACAAACCTGCCACTAAAAACCCGAAAATCAGACAGAATGGTGCACTTTCTCTTTTCCTTTTTGAATCGGGGTTTAGAGCCGCTTACAAGATTCTTTCACTTATATCACGGCTTGTCAGTTTTAGGGCAGGATGAAACCCACAACATCCGTAGCGCTGGATGTTGCTGTAAACCTGTGAGCATCGGCTGGTACTGACAGACTAAGGGTGAATAACTGCAGTGTCACATATACAGACAGCACATCCTATCAACATCGAATCAGAAAGGTAACTTCCGCGAACATTGATACCGAGCTCCCGAGGCGGGATTTGAACCCGGAATCTTTACCTCCGAAGGTGCACTTTCAGTTAAGAACTAAAAACGCACTTCTTTAGTGAATTATGTTTGGATGATGCTTGTTTACCCCAGTTCCCAAAGCGCATTTAAGCAGTTATACTATTATATTTTCCATATTCTAGTCGAATGACGATGATATCTGAAATGATCGGTAACATCGTCTTGGGAAAGTAAAGCATTCACATTATCATTAGTGCTTCTGTCTGCCTGTTAGCAATCAAGCTGTCGGTCTATTTCTGCTACACACACACACGCACACACACATGCACACACACACGCACACACACACGCACACACACACACACACTGTACTCTCACTGTTACAACTGCTCAATAATATTAACAGAGGATACGTTCCTTGGCGTTCCTTAAAAGTAGAAGCTGCATCATATCGAAGCAGTTTTAAAATAATCAACATACAACAGAACAGCTGAGAAATCATTTCTAGGGTACTTGTAAATGCCAACAAGACAGATCTCAGCATCGGCCTAAACGGCAATTGTTTGTCCATTTTCAGCTGCTTATATATACTCTGGTTTGAATACGACAATTGGTAACTAAATCTGACCACTACGTTTGGCCACTCATGACCACGTAGTTATCTCCCCTTCATGTCCACATAAATCTATATTAAACGTTCTGTAAGACATGTATATATGACCCTCAAAACACAGAACCATCTAATCGCATTAATTATATTGATTGATTTAACTCAATTTGGATATCGTACGGAAACAAATTGCTGGTAGGGAATCGTGATTTCTCGACCGTCGGTCTGCACGGTAATCAGCAGAAACATACACAGTTCTATCCTCACAGGTCAACAACCAATTATATATTATCAAGCCACATTGCCACGTGAGGTTTTATAGCTAGCTTGACATAATGATGTCGTATATGTAACGAATGTTAACAACAACTACATCAACAACAACAGCAACTACAGCGAGCTACGATGATTGTACAGAGGGTCTGTCTCGAGTTTAATCATTCTGTTAACAGTGCGCCCTGATATCAAACAATGAGTACCATAAAATACGTTTTAAGCAAATGTCTGGTATCAACTGGGAAATATTCTTAAACTGTAGCTTACCATTCCAATAATTAATGTTTTTCGTGATAATACCGAAATTACTTATTTTACGGACAGTAGGTCAAGTTTTCTTAATTTAATTCCTATGACATTCCTTACCATACCCTCAGTATAGTGCGCATATACGTGTTCATTATACTAAATAACTACAGACAATAGTCGTATACAATGAGAACTACCACAGATAATAAACATGGCAAACTAAAACAACACACAAATAAATACATACTACAGTTATACATGAATAGTTCTGAATGCTTTCTATTTGTGACAGTTACACTTGAAACAATTATGAATATTAACGCTTACTGTACCGCTTCAACGGACCAATTTTCTAATGGTAGATGTATTCATCACTGTCCGTCTCTACTAGATGTTCATCTGTTCTTGCCAAAAGTTAAAGCTTACCGACTCCCAATACATCATGTAGCTACAACATATCCTTCAACGATAGATCGGATCAAACAGCAGAGGATATGCTGGGAACACTTCACCTCCAGCTGCTTACTTGTGACTTATGATCGAAAATGTGTGCAGAAATATGCATTATATCTAGCTCTTGGCATGGCACCAATTAATGGACCTTCAAGGCCTTAATAAAGCTGCCAGTCTCATAAAGAATTGTTGGAATATATCGAGCATCATGATCATTGTTTTCAGCAATGCGATACAGGTTAGGTTCTAAACTATTTAAAAATAGTTACTGGTAATCCAGAACAACGTACGTTCCCTGTAACGTTTGCTGTAACTCCGGGCCCCTGTTCTATATAATAAGTTACCATTCTCGTAGCGCTACGATTGTTCAGTGGAACAGACCCCTGAAGATGACGGTATTCAATCGTTAGACGAAACACTGAGTAATGAGATAGCTTTTGATGAAGATATTATTCTACATATTGCGCATAGTGTTAGGCACATTACATTTGGAGTACTCACGGTTAACTTAAACATATTTCTAGGTTAATATCGTGAACAAAATAAATATATTCGAATGATAATTATCACAAATACTGAAACAGTAAACATTTAGCGGATGTATATATATATACAATGTCATGCCCTGTAAATACCGAGAACAATGATCAATTGCGTGTGTTTTAAACTGTTTTCCCTAATGGAATAGTCATATAGTATTCATTGTTATGTAGAGTAACAACGGTGTTGTTATGTAGGGTAACAACGACATTGTTATGTAGGGTAACAACGACATTGTTATGTAGGGTAACAACGACATTGTTATGTAGGGTAACAATGCAATGGTACGGTTAACTCCAACAACCAAAGTATACTTAAACATCAAAACATAATTTTATTGTATTATTTCTTATGTATATATGTACGGACATATGTAACATATATATCCTACTATTTTACTAGTGCGACGAATAACAGAAACCATTTTCTTTTCTTTTTAAATTGGGGTTTAGAGTCGCTTTCAAGATTATATCACGACTTGTCAGTTTAAGGCAGGAGGAAACCCGCAACGTCCGTAGCGCTGAATGTTGCAATAAACCTGCGAGCACCGTCTGGTACTGACAAGACCAAGGATGATATATGCATTGCCACTACAGATATCGCATCCTATCAATATCGTCGGAAAGGTAATTTTCGCGAACATTGATACCGGGCCCCCGGGGTGTGATTTGAACCTGGAACCTTGGCTGCGAAGTCCAACTGTTCTACCACTGCTCTACCACCCGCCCCAACAGACATTGTATGTAGACATGTACGCGTTGTTTTTCCAATACGACACTTCATAAACTGGCAGCTAATGGCTTCTAATTGATATAGTCGTGACTATTCTACATTAATGAATACGAGTACTTGTAGTAAGAACATTTCCTCATATATAATTAATTACTTAGTCAATCATAGCACCCCCCCTCCCTTACCCCCTGCCAACCCCTCCAGCAACATTTATATTCCAATTGTTTCTATCTGAACACCAATGACATTTGCATTCAGAGAACAACAAAAACGATGTCGTTAATACTTCGATAGCAGCAGCTTTCCTGAGAAAAATGACTTCGGAGCCGCCTGCGTGCTAATTAACACTGTTTAACGCGTGGATGTTTACCAATATATCGGAGCCTACATGACCCCGGCTGTGGACAAGCGTAGGCTATGACAACATCGCTTTGTTCGATATTGACCGAGGCACGAAAGCGCGCCAGACATGTTTGATGTCCAATGTGTACATCATTAATTTTTGACGCGGAAAGGATGCATGCAGGTTTCTGCGATTGTGGCAGCCGTTGAATCCAGGAACCACAACACTCGTGTTCTGCACCGACAACACGGTAATTTGACACGTCCAGATAGATTCGCAGTTAGCATGTGTTGAACAGAATGCTTCTTGAACAAATAGGATCCGCTGTCCGCGTGTTTCTGGTTTTGAAGGTATCAAATGGAGTTGTTTCCCTCTCAAGACATTGATGGTGATTTAGAGTTACACCTGTGGACACGATGAGTATCAGTACCATGATTCAATAAATAAGGCACACTCCTAGAATCGATATGCAACGGTCAGTTTAAATTAGCGTAAATTTATTCCATCTGGCAAAATTATTGGCTTGTGGAGCATATAAGTGTATTTGGATTTTAGCAATAAATTATGTTTAGATAAACTATATGTAGTCAATTTGGTTATCCGTTCTTTTATTGAATGCACAATGAGCTCGTGGTGCTAGAATTGATATATCACGGAAAATTAATTTGCGAAATTTGGACGAAATCCCTGGTACACTGTATATGGAGCTTTAACATGCATTTAGATGCTTACCAATAAAGAAGGTTTACTCATTGATTATCCATTCTGTTATTGAATAAAGGAGGACTTCCTAGATCGTTTCGTGGTGATCAGTTTTTCAATTTGCGAAATTTGCACGAAATTCATGGTATGTGGAACATGTAATTACATTTCGTTATTTACCATTAAGGAATGTGAAGTAATTTGTGCGTAGACTCATTGTTGGCCCTTTCCATGATTCAATAGACAAACATATACTCATGGAATCGATATATCACGAACAGTTTTAATTTGCAAAGTTTGTTCCATCGGAAGAAACCATTGGTATGTGAAACATGAATGTATGTGGACATATTTATCAATAATATGATATTTAGAACCTACATGACGAAAATAGACTTGTTTTCGCAACTGAAACAGGAATATATAGCATGATAAGGTAATGAAAAGGTTAATTTGATTTATACTTTACCTTTAGGTGCTCTTACCGTAAATCACGTAAATATGATTTCCTAAGCGTCCTATTTTAGGAAGACATATAAACGACACGATTCGAGCAAGATAACTATTTGATTCCCGATGTGTCGAAGAGATATCATCATCGCATTTATATTTATTACACTTCTACGTATAATGTATTCAATGTCCTCGGTGAAACCATTTATGCTTGATCAGTTATAAGTATTGAATGGCATATGTTAGTAATTGCATAGAGCGAACCGTTCATATCAAAACTAGTACAGCGACGTGTATGTGCGACCGGAACCATTGGTATATGGTTAGAAGAACACAGAAGACAGTTATAAAAGAACGTATTAAAATGTATACTCAATCTTAATAGTTACAAGTATATTATTTCTGTTATAATCTAGACCAAATACCTTAGTGGTATTCGTAAACTGGCCTTATAAATAGAATAGCATTTGTAGTTTCTTAGCTATTGACGAGTACATGATTTAAACAGTAAAAGGCACATGAATAATATACCATAACCTAAATACCGCGAATAACTAAATACACACAAGAGGAACTTGATATTATCACAATCTTAATGATAATACAATGGACGCATACTGGCGACGCATTTGAATTGTACCTATTTTCCTGGATCGTTTTCTGAACACAAAGAAGTCCAGTTTCTTTTTCTTTCTCCAGGCCAGGTGCATGACCTGTGTGCGTGTGGTATCCAATATTACTTGGGCATATGTTCAATATAATTGACATATATTATTGTTTTGGTCCGTGTGATATTAATACACGTCGATTTTTCTTAGTGTCATATCTATAATGTTTAAGCGTGTAATTGCTGCTTACCGTTAAGAAGGACAAACACTCCACAGGACACGAACATTCACGCCCTCTGTAGAGAGAACTTCTTTTACAGTCCGAGAAAAACTGCCGTGAAACAAACGATGATCGATGGATTTTAACACCAATGCGGAAATTGTATGGTTTTCAACGCATGGCGATCACAGATAGGTACCAGTCTAAACTATACCGTCTTTCTGTTAGTTATAACTACTGGCAATGAAAACGGATATCTAGCACTGCAAAGTTTGTGAAACACCCACTGCTCGGCTCTTCGCCGTTTTAGATAATCCAAATCGTGAATCAAAAAGAAAATAAATGTCAAGAAGAAGAGGTGAAGTTCCGTGAGGAATAGTTCAAGAAGTATCCAAAGTTTTCTGCTCCTGATACTGAAACAGCTGTGGCGAGGACAGGTCTCTCCCTCCCACCTTCCTGTACCACTTCACTGCACCACTTCAACAAGAAGGAGTCCACAGCAATGACCAATGACGCGCTGCACCACCGCGAGGAGCGGTGATCATTTTATTGAACCGAACAGGTTGCTCTGCCGATTCCCCTTGGCCGCGGCATATACGACCTGCACAGTCACTGGCGTCTAGTTATTGAGTGACTGTCAGATTTCTATTGGCGTGCTTCTGTGGTAAGGCTTTTCTGACCACCTGTGCGTTGGCTGCCAGACCGCTTCTTTCGCCGGCTAGCTCGACGGACGCTAGCAGAGCTAGTAGCATCAGTGAGGTGAATTGTATGATGTGCGTGCCCTGCGCGAGTCGCATTGCTCTGGTGTCGACCAGTTGGTGTTGGTGCTAGTCCCGATGGTTTGAATAGACACCGACATTCGTTGATTGAACATCGTTTAGTGTTCGTAGTAAACCAAACTACCACGAACATCACTACACTAGGCAATAATGAAATGGTTGACATATATTCAATTTTGTAAACATCGTACGAAGTGTTATCATTGAATTCATTTTCTCCATATCAAGACTATACACATAGTATGTTCCATCAACATTACGCCATACCTAAATACCATCAATACACTTTCAACTATGGATGCACCTTATGAAACATCTGAAGGCATTCCACCTTACAGCACGTCGTTTGCTTAGAACATTATACTGCAGCGTGATGAAGAGTCAACTATAGTCACGATAAAATATCTGTTGAGAATGTGAACACAATTTGCAAACACCAGTTGGCACCCAAGTGACCCCGGCAGTAAGCTACACTCAAACTATATCGTGAAATAGCCCATCTCATTATCTATAAGCATGAAATGACGTTGACGTAAAGAACTCCCGACGGCGCACTTGCAAACAGCATGAGCAAGACACATGTTGTTAGTATTGTTACAATATTGCAAGGTAAGCTGGAGGTACGTATCACACGCAGCGTACCATTGTAAGCATAGTCATGTATTACCCCGGATACGTCACTCCCGACCTTCTCCTCAACCTGACTACAACGCCAGCGATTTCGGATATCTCTGTCTTGTCTAGTTATAATAATATTACTACTACTACTACTACTACTACTACTACTACTACTACTACTACTACTACTACTACTACTACTACT
>JAUTBT010075599.1:0-13307 GCA_032361225.1 Lepetodrilus schrolli
CCGATCTGTCTGTATTGTTTGATGTTTCCATAGGTGTGAAGTAGTTAACTGGTGGGTTGTTTTAGTGATTACTTCTGCGATCCGATTTTAGTGATAATCCAGGGATATTTTACGTGAGATTACTTCACAAAACGTAGGACAAGTGTTATTTTAGAATAAAATAAGTTCATATTATCATTGTGAATGACGGTGAAGAGTTATACATGTACTATCCCAAGGATTTAAAACAAACAGAAAACATTTTTAAAGAAAAAAAATGATTGTTCGAATAATTAAAAAATGACTATTTGAATTTTTTCGTATGTTTTTCATGTTCGTATATTTAGGGGCGGAAACATGTACTATTTTTAAACACTAAGACCATAATAGTTGAAAATGTCAACAATATATTAATCCATATCATCTGGGAAAGCAAGGTTTGATCGCCCACGAAAGGTCGTATGATTTTGTCTTACATTTGATTTATTTTGGTCACCGTCATTACAAAAATACCAGGTGCATGCACATTACCCAATTACAGACTTACAACAAATAATGATGTATGGCAGGTAAACTATCCATATTTAAAAGACATCATTTTTAAAGCAAACTATTGCAATAGTAGCACGACCCTTGCAATAGTAGCACGACCCTTGCAATACTATCGCAATAGTGTAATCAACTATTGCAACAGTAGAGTTTTGCCACCCCAGTTCGTAGTCATCATCCTTGGTCTTGTCAGTACCAGCCAATGCTCACAGGTTTACTGCAACATTCGGGAGTGCGATGCCCTTTCAGTGTTGCATCTCATGCTAGTGCTAAGGTGATGATCGCCAAATCTACCCGAGCCACTTCATTGACCATCGTTACTGGAGGTATAGGGTGTGGTCCCATCATGTTGGAACCATTGGTCATCTCAATAGTAATACCTCTGCTTCATCCCATTACTGCCCAAACTTGGCAGATGCGACACTGAATGGGCATCACACTCACCAGAATCACATCACACTCACCGGATTTAAACCCCTTGTATTTTAACCATGCAGCAACTGAAGACAATGTCCATGTAGACAACTCAGACAATAGCTGATCTGAGGAGAGCATTTGCTGCCAGGATTACAGAAATATCTTCATATGAATGTGTTCGTGTTATTGACAATTTTGCAAGCCGTTTGCACATTTCAAAATAACCATGGCAAAGACCTGGGGAGGGTTGTGATTATGAAAAAATAATAACAGTATCAGATTAATATGTTTATTTAGAAGGAAAAAAAACAATGACACAACAGTGTGGCAAACAGATCACTTTGGACAAGGTGGAGACATAACCTCAACATGTCAGTGGATAGCCACTGCACGTGGATAGCCACATTATCAGTGGATAGCCACTGCATTATCTATGGATAGTAACAATATCAGTGGATAGCCACTGCATTATCCAGTGGATAGTCACCGCAAGTGGAAAGCCACCACTGCATTATCTGTGGAAAGTCGCTGCATCAATGGATAGCCACATTATAAGTGGATAGCCACTGCTTTTTCCAGTGGATAGTCACTGCATGTGGATAGCCACCACATTATCAGTGGATTGCCACTGCATTATCTGTGGATAGTCACTGCATTATCAATGGATAGCCACATTATCAGTGGATAGTCACCACATTATCAATGGATAGCCACCACATTATCAGTGGATAGTCACTGCATTTGGATAGCCACTGCATTATCAGTGCATAGCCACTGTACTATCTGTGGATAGTCACTGTATTATCAGTGGATACCCACCACATTATCAGTAGATGGCTACCTCATTATCAGTGGATACTGGATAGCCACTGCATTATCAGTGGATACCCACCACACTGTCAAAAGGGAACACTCAGCAGTTAAATAGTAACTTAATACAAGATCTATTTCGTCAGATTATACACATTTACATCATCTCTATAACTATCACCTTCATCATCACCACTATCATCACCCTTATCCAACACAAAACATACAGAATAGAAGATGAACTCATAATTCATCCTACAGGCAATTCTCAAAGTTAAAATGCTTGTCTTGGAACACTGACAAATTATAACAACACCTTATTCAGGCGAATGACGATGTATAATGAAATCATGAAAAGTAGACAGTACTTTAATTTGACACGAAACGTTCACATCAACAGCACTAATTCGCCATCGTGAACATGGCATCTGGAATGGTACGACTTTACAGTTGAGCCAACATAAAGATTGTCATATCAGTCAAAGGTACACCGAAAACAAAGTAAAAAATCTTTTACCATGAAGCTATTGCAAACATGTCAAATGTTTCTCGGAGCGATTTTTAAACGCAAAATACATAGGATCCATTCATGAATTCTTATACTGTATACATATGCACAAATCAGATAATATTACAATATCTTGCAAAGAATCCAACATGAGAAATTTAATTATAGAAAAAAAACAGCAACAAGTAAATGACAATAATGACAATTCAGAATACAATATCTCTGATTTAACTATGAATAGTAACAATGCATATTCATCTCAACATGTGGTTTCTTCTAAGTATAGCATTTTAAGTTCAGCAATATCATATAAAAATACTGATTTGGATTTGCGATGAAAGAAGTTATTTTGAATCCACAAAGGACGTGCTTCAATTTCAAATCAATGGAGAAGAAAAAAAAAGTAACTTCAAACGAAATTATTAAAACTTCACACACACAAAATATACATTCAAAATGTTTTCAACGTCACCCGCTGAACACCTCTGAATTAAATCTTCAGAAATTAAAGCTGGATTAGTGAGAAAGTTACGCGAGGCAGGGGTTGCACGTTTACTTGCAAAATAATCTGTTCTAATTTTTGCAGTAAATACATTAAAAATAAAGTTAATGCATTGTGCAAAATTCATTAAATTTGCATTTAAAAAAAGAGCTTTGGTGAAATAGCATGTTTGATGATGATGCCCTTATTGATGCCGGAAACTAAACAATTTTGGAATACACGTTGGATAGACAAGGTTCAGGCGCCATTATCGTGAGTCGACAAGTCGCAAAACTAGTAGACATTGCCATGCTGAGCAGTTCCTTCACAAGCCATCTCTCTGGAAGCCAATGTTAAACTAAAGTTGAATGCAAACCATGTAAAATATCCAACAAAAACAAAAGAAAAACCAGAAGAAAAAAATATAAATCTTTACAAAGCATCAACCTATACATCCTAACACAATTTAAAACATTTTAATGTCCCCTCATCCTCTCCCCACCCAACCCATTATAAAAATTACAAAAGAAATCTTGGGCAGGAAATTACAAGTTTAAACCTCTGAACCGATTCAAGCCTGTTGGGAAAAATGATTAAAGCCATCAAACCTGGAAAATTATTTTGTTTTGTTGTTGTGCGCGTTATTTTTATTTCTTGAAGGACACTTGCAACTGCCGGTCATTGTGCCAATACCCGTTATAGCACTCGATGGCGTACTCAGCCTCCTCGAAATTGGACATAGTGACAAACCCGTAACCCTTGCAGCACCCCTTTGCCGAGTCCATGATGATATTGACCTTCTGCACGGTACCGCAGGGCGCAAACCACTGCCATAGGAGCTTCTCATCCGCCTCCGTGCCGATGTTGTACACAAACAAAATGTGCCCGCTAGCCTGCTGGTATGGTCCCTGGCCTGGAGGCGTCTGTGCCATGGGGTTGTAGTGGAAGCGGTTGCGCTGGGTCCGCATGGGGCCAGGTCCGGGACTGGGGAATCGCCCCCCGCCCCCGTGGCCACCTCCGTAACCTCCTCCTGCTCCCCCGCCACGTTGCGACGGGGGTCTGGGTTGGTATTCCGGGGCCCGTAGCTTCTTGGTGTTGTCGTCGGCAAACTTGACGATCAGCGCGTCGTGGGAGCCAGGAGGCGCCTTGCCCCCCAGGGCATTGCACGCCGCCTCGGCCTCGTGCTTCTGGTCGAAGAGGACAAACCCCACCCTCTTGGACACGCCCGTTGGCTGGTCAAAGAGCACGCGGACCTGGATGATGTTGCCGTAGCTGGCGAAGTAATTGTACAGCTCATCGTCGGACCACTCCTTGGGCAGGTTGCGCACATACAGGTTAGCTCCCTTTATGTTGTCGCCGTGGCGCGCCAGGGCCACTTTGATCGTCTTGTTCTGCAGCTGAAGGCCGTTCAGTGTTTTGATGGCGCGCTGGGCGTCGCGCTCGTTCCCGTAGTCGACGAAGCCAAACCCGTAGCTGTATCCGGAGGATTTGTCACGGATTATTTTGCAGGATGTCACAGGTCCTATACTCAAGAACATGGAACGAAACTCCTCGTCTGATAGTGTTTGAGGTAGGTAGTTTATGATGAGATTTGTCCGAGAGTTGTCGGCCATTTTGTACGTGTTCCAAATGAGCCTTCAGTGAGAACCCTTTTGCATTCCATGAAGAAAGGGGAAAAAGGGAGAAAAAAAAAAGTTGTAAAAAAAATCAGTGTAGCAAAACCTAGCAAAATGAAAACAATATAAAAACATCATTTTAGATTTTAAAAATATATCTTATAAGAAAACATTATTCGGGCAGTCATTGGAGACAATTCAGTAACAGTTGAAAAAAACAATTTCGGTTCAATACAAAAAAAGAAAACTTGTAAAATTACCTGCTTAGCTATTACTTGGTCGGCAAAATAATTCGACTTAAGTTACACTCAAAGAGTCAAGGTCACCACTGTATAGAAGAAAAATCTGAATTAGAAAAAAAAGGAAAAACATAGAACATGAAATAAATATACGGCAATAATTAGTGTAATAGCAATATTTTACATAATTAAAAAACTAGAAAGACTGATCAGATATTTATACAATTAACCAACATGATTTTATAATCTTTGAAACAACAATGCTACGACAGTATTAATTTATGTGTTTGGCAAGTTTTGGATTATATATTTCTATGAAACATGATAGAAATGGAATAGATTTTCATTGATATATCATTAACACAAGAATCTCAGATTTGGTGAAAAACATGACGGGATGCAATATTTTGGACCAACTTTCTGACAAACAGTAAAGTAACAACTCTAAAAAAGCAACAACATTAACTATATAGTAACATTAACTATAAAGTATTTTTTTAAATGCAATTCCAGCTAAAACCCCATCTCTTCAACAGTAGTCTCATTAAACTGGAAGGAGACACGAGGATGCAAATTATGCATTTTTATTTGTTTAATGCCGTAGTGCTTTGGGCGTATCAGAATAATACCTGCGTTTCCGGCAACCCATCCAACCCTATTAAAAGTGTGTGACCTTAAATATTTTTTCAAGATTTTTTGTTTTATAATGCTGACCCTTGACCCTTATCGTTAAATTTGTTTTGACTTGCTCCTCTTTCACATTATATAGGTGTTTGGATATATGTACCTTCAAGACACTAACTATAAACAGTAAAACATCAATGTGAAACGATAGAACCCAGTTGCCTCAGAACAGCAGATCGCCTCTAATACCAAGTGAATGCTTTGGAAATGCTTACTGACAAAAATAAAATAATACAATAGGTCGTCTACCCTGTGTTTTTTTTTAAATGAAATATTTTTTTAAAATACTGTTTTTCCTACCTACCCTATTTTGAAAATCAATGTTACCGGAAGCACACCTATTATTTACTGTTGCTTTAGCCATCAGTATAATAGTACACAAAGCTAAACATCCACATTTCCCATCAATTTTGTTATATAGGACTTGTGTTTTTTAATTACCAAAAATCATTAAAAAAAATATTTATATTTACAACCAACGGTACCCATAATACCCAAACATTATATAGTAGAGCTTTAATTTTAGAATTTGGGGCGGAGCTGTCTTGGTACATGTTAGCTAGTTTCGTAGCTTCCATGTACCCTATTATTAATATTTTTATGTGTATTATTACCACCATAGAGCTGCAGTGCCACCATACACAGTGCTTATAATCTGAATGCGTAAAGTATGCATTGTATCCCAATTCGGCTTTACAAATGCATGTAAATCTTTAACACAAGGTGGTAGGCCTGAATAACAGCACCGATCGATTCACTAATCAACGCTGCATATATATTTTCCCAAAATTGAATATTTATTAAACTTATTAATGTAGGATTAAAATCTTATAAAATTCAGTTCTATGCAGTGCGGTCACAAGCCAGTGAACGCCAAATGAATCCGATAGGTATTTAATTAAGATAGCATGCTGGTTTGGGTATTTCGTTTCCTCTATTATACATTAGAACATGGCACCATTAATATAAGACGGGTGAGATTGTTCAGTGGCCTTCCTAGTATCCTGTTTATTATTACATTACGGAATAGTACCCTAATGTCGTGGCAAGTTCCCGGCCCGTGGCCGTAAACCTGGAAGAACACGTTGCAAAACGTGTCAAGACACTAATCCGTGTAAACCATCAACTACGATATAGATTATCAGCTCTGCATGTACGTGGTTAAGTTTGCTGATCGTTAAAACAATTGTCATGTTTGTGAAACAATTTCGCTTGTGTGATCCACGCACCTGCTTTGAGAAATGGCGGAAAATGCCACTGCGCGCGCATATTTTTTTCCCCCATCTACAAAGTTACTTCCCTTGGTGAACTCTTCTCTAAAAAATGGAAATAAAGGTATGATACGTAACAACCAATCATATTGCAGAGATTTGCATCTGATGGAAACAATAACAAAACCAATTTGAGAATTCTATCAACACTTTTGATGTTTTTTACGATATAGCATCTGAATGGTCTAAATACCTCCAAATGCGTAAAGGTATGTTATCATAATTGCTACCTGTATTTTGTTTGGGGAATGTAATTAAGAATGCAGTGACCTGACATCGTTACCGGTGTAAGACCGTCATGTCGATAGTATTTTCTTGTCTGCTGTTTGTTTTCTACGAATCGTTCCTGAAATGCATAAGAGCATTAGCAACTACTGTTATAACACAGTGTTTCTTATTATTATCCTAATCGAAACTTTCAAATATATGTGGCTCATAATCTGAAATAGATCAAGTTTACATTTACAAACTTGAACCAAGTCTAGACGTTTTATGTACAAAACCTGTGTGAACAAGCATTCGATTTAGCGGCTACAACTTTTAGTAGGAGTAAGCGTTTCATAATCATTGTTATATCTAAATTCAATAATGGAGACATGTATAGTCTGATAGTGAACAGATTATTCAGAAAATTTAATATTTTATCAATATTTAAACATTCAACATAACAACATACGTTAATTATATCTACTAGCATACATTAATTATATCTACTAGTAACTAGGCCACTCTAGTTTTTATGAATTAATCTACACAGAGCCATATAGATGGCAGAATACGTTTTCCTCACTCTTCAATGTAGGAGTGGTGTAAATAACAAAACTTCGTAGCATGTGGTATATTAATTTGCAGTTGAAAAGTATGTTTTCATTATGATTTAAGTATTAAAGATCTCCATAAGGCATACAATCACAGTTTATTGACATATTTCATGTTCAAATATATTTTACCTGAAAATATGTACATTTGATTTGTCTACACAAGTATTTGGGGCAACAAGCTACATTTTCCGCATGACCCATTGGTTTTCAATATTTTCAAATTTTATTTTATAGCAAGCGAAGCCAACGTCCCGCAGGAGGTCTTTCCCAACAGTGCTGTTCTAAATATAGACTTGTAATATGACCATGAAATATGTCGACAAACTGTGATGGTATAATATTATTTATTTCTAGATGGAATTGGTGCGGAGAGTGGTCTTCATCCGACCTCTCCAGTGCACGTGCTCGTTGACGATGATGTTCCCGTACATGTACACGTCAAGAAATTTCGCAGAAAGATTAAAGGTGCTAAGGTTGGTAGTTGACAAAATATTTGCTATGTCCATATTTTTTACTTTACTGACATATTAAGACATTAGTTACAGTCGATAGAATGCATTTTACTAAAACTGCCTGTAATATTATCCTAAATGGGTACCAAAAGTAATATTATTGTTATAATGATTATTATATATTTTTTTATATATTTATATAAAAGCATGCAAGAATATCCTTATGAATTCTTAACTCTAGGCACATATGATTTTATCCGTAATATTAGTAGTTTTATGTTTTATTACTATTATTATTAATTATTGTTATTATTATTATTATTACTGTTATTATTTTACAGGGTACATCCCAAACACGAGGAGACAATGTACGCAACCGAAAGTCACGTGCGGTAACGAACACTCGTTTGCGGAGCAGTAGTCCAAGCTCTGGCCCTTGGGTTCCACCTCCTGGCAAAACCACCAAGGGCTCAAAGATATCGTGGCAGGTTAGTCTATCTGTCAGGCATGGACATATTCTTTGGATCCGCGGAAATCTGCTGGACGTTGCTTGGGACCTGCAGCCCCCAAAATCCTGGGCTTGTTTTCCACTAAAGTCACAATTTTCTGTTGCTATGTCTGATTTATGTTCCATATTCTTTGGAAGCTTATTTATTTACAATGCATGTATATTGTATGTCAATATCAATATGATCAGGCCATTGACAATAAATTATCATTGGAAATGTCTCTGTGAAGGGTTTTCCAATTTATTTATTTTTAAATTCTTTTCTTTTACACATTCGGAAATTACTGAGAGACTTAATAAAACCTTCTTTTTTTTAAATTCACAATAACCATGGATTACTTGTATTATGGGGTTTTCTCCAGTCATATATGATATCACCCTCTTGTGGAAGATTGCTGGATATTTCACAAAATCTCACTACCACTATTTCTGCTCTGAAGATAACCGAGCTTTGTTTTGTTTCGATATATGTTTGTTCACTTCATGTTGTCAGGGACCCACTCATCGTCTGGAGGTTACCTCCCCTGCCGCCCGGAGTGACCCCCATTACACATCCACAGATGATGAGGACTTGATTGATGTCCGCGTACGAGACTATGAGAGGAAAATTGGATCTCTCATGTCGGAAGTTGGAACGCTGAAAAATGAGGTATATTCCAACATGCAATCTTTCATTTACATTTTTTTTTTATAGATAGAACACAAAATTAATATAGTATAAACCTAAAGAATTGATGATTCTACACTACGTACAAAGATTGATTTCCTTCCAAATGGACTGTTATTGATAAATCGGTGGGAATCCAAAATAAAGCTAGTGAATATATAGTATATGCAAATGAGAAACATAGGCTCCATATGCATTTTCAAAACGATTGTTTATCATCGGCAGGTGAAATGATGTATTTTGATGGGTTTGCATGGCATTTCATGCCTGAAAGCACAGATTTTTGCAAATATAGCGTTATATATTACATATAATAAAAGCGGGCATAGGTAAAATCATGCTATATTGGCCACATCTGGGTTATTTTTCATTTAATAATAATTTTTAATTTATTTATATGATCACAACTGGCTGACATGTTCTCATAGCTATCTTTAAATCATTCATTTATTTTTTAAATTGGGCTTCATATATCATCATTTGTCACTAATTTATGGCAGGAAACCTGCAACATCTGTAGGACCGAGTGTTGCAGTAAACCTGTTACTGATGAACTGCTAACTTCGCTGTAGCATTACATTATTATAGAAGTTTATTATATTAATACAGAGACAAAATAATTTCTAATCTGAAGAAAAGCAAATCAGAATTTCCCCTTTTCTTTCTCTATTTTATTTCTTTGTGTTTTCTTTTTCTTTGTATTTCTTTTTTTCTTTTTTTGTTGTTGTTGCCCATTTAATGCTACGATAAGTTAAATTTTCAGAGCAAAAGATATCTAGTCATGTTATATAGTTCCACAGTGTTTGAATTTAAAGGAGTTCCTGGGATCATTTGAAAATCTGTGGGACCCCTGAAAATTACAGATTTGACCACCGTTAACATTGGGCCTATGGAGAATGGCAGTTCCCACCTCTTTATTGTTTTCTTAATTTCTAATACTGGGTCCATCCTCTTCAGGCAGCACTGCAGTCTGCTATGAGCGAGATCGAGCACAAGGAGGATCTTTTGGACACCTCCCAGAGGATCATTCAGAAGCAGGAGCATGAGCTGCTGGAGTTCCAGGACGAACTCACCATAAAAGAGCGCGAGAACATCCTTCTCAGACAGAACATGGACCTCATCGAGGACGAGGTCATCACCAGCAAGTAAGGGAGATCACTTTGCTACCAGTTCTGTGCAGGGATATAACTGCACTTTGCTTTTTTTTTTTAATGGTGATAAATAAACCAGCTCAGAGTTTCAAATATGCACAAAATAAGCATTCACGTGTCAAAGGTGAAAGTACAGCAACTGTCTGAGGTGCTGTAGTGCTGTAGTGCTAATAATTAATGTTTGTCACCTACTTTGCTTTACTTGTTTGTTAAAACCACTGTAAAGTATTCTGGTGGTTGTGATAAACATTTTAATGGTATTATACTTTACTATAATGTGGTTTCACCTTTGACACACGCATGCGTATTCTGCATGTATTGGAAATCCGCAGAGTTATATGTCCAGGGGTCAATTTATATACCCTGGACGTGGGTTTGGGTCTGCAACCCGGGCTTGTTTTTCGCTGAAATCACAATTGTCTGATGCCATGCCTGAAGTGCACACCCTTGTTTTTCTTTCACAGAGACTACTTCATCAGAGAGCGAGAGAAGTTGATGAAGAAGCTGATCGAGGTCGAGATGGACGGACAGTCTGCAGTCCAGCAGGTCCGAGAACTCCGCGACTTCACGCGACATCTCCGCGACGACAGCCGACTCAGGTCCTCCGACGCTGACAAACTGAAGATACAAAAGGACCTGCTGTTGGATAAGCTGACCGACTTCGAGACGACCAATCGCACGCTGCGTAGGCTGCTTCGCGACCACCACCAGCACGAGGCGGCCGCATTGCGGCTGGGAGATCAGAGAGATGTCTTGTTGAAGAAACTGGCAGACATGGATAGGGTTAACGAGGTCAGGCAGGGGACATAACTCTTATATATTTTTTTTGTGTATAAATATTGTCTCCGCTTAGCTAGTATGCGGAATGTAGCGTGATAATGACTGATCCATGCACTCTCACTGCGCACGCGTGGGGTGACGAACAAGGTCGAAGGTTAAATATTTACACTGACAGTAACCGTGCACGGACTGTGAAGGCGAGAAACACGGTGTCGGTACATACGCTGTCTAGCTTTGCACGTACACTACTTGGCTTTTGTTGTTTCATATAAAAACATTAACAGCTGATTAAATATGGTTATATCACTTTTAATTAGGTTTATGCATTGATGATAGATTGTCTTATATTCCAATATTTATCAGCATATTATTTAGAATGGTTGCATTCAGTTATTATTTAACTTTAAAATTGACTAAATACTGTCTCGTACACAAGGCCGAATATAAAAACATAGTATCAAATTGTATTATAATTATTCAATCAACAGGCACAAAATTGTTATAAAATTTTTATTTAATATTATTCGATGTAATAATAATATTTGATATAGCATAGATTGAAAAAATCAGTCTAAAACTAATATATTACCCATCAATATTGGACTTTATAATTTCTTAATGGAATCATTGGGAAGCATCAGAAATTGGCTGACACCATTTTTTTTTTTTAATTGGGGTTTAGAGCCAATTTTAAAATACTTTCAAATATATCATGGCTTGTCAGTATATGGCAGGGGGAAACCTGCAATAGCACTGAATGTTGCAGTAAACCTGCAAGCAAAAGGTGGTATTGACAGACCAAGGAAGATAACTTTATTTCTATGGTACAGACAGTACATTCTATCAGGATTGTGTTAGAAATGAAACTTCCACAAACATTGATGCCGGGCTCCTAATGTCTTTGCCTCAGAAGTCTAACGTTCTCCCATAACGCTACCACCCACCCCGATCACACATTTGTGCCTCCTTTATTTCCAGAGACTTCAATCAGAACTGCTGGAACGCGACAGGTTCATTGTGGATCTCAAACTT
The DNA here is from genome assembly GCA_032361225.1 of Lepetodrilus schrolli. NCBI lineage: Eukaryota > Metazoa > Mollusca > Gastropoda > Lepetellida > Lepetodrilidae > Lepetodrilus > Lepetodrilus schrolli. Next base: position 11,966 of record JAUTBT010075599.1, read on the forward strand.
CAAACTGCATCCCAGCAGGTAAGCTTGTTTGACCATTTGACCAAATATTCTAATTAATTATTTATTTTCTTGGAGGTGCCCACCTTTCATTTGCAAAGCAGCGTATTGCAGCGATAAAAACTTACCTTTAACATGTTTGATTATTTTCTCTCTTTCAAGATTCTTTCACTTATATCACGGCTTGTCAGTTTAGGGCAGGAGGAAACCTGCAATATCTGTAGCGCTGAATGTTGCAGAAAACCTGCAAGCATCGGCTGGTACTGATAAGACCAAGGATGATAACTGTATTGCCACTCTACAGACAGCGCATCCTATCAATATCATATCAGAAATGTAGCTTCCGTGAACATTGATGCCGGGTCCTCGGGGCAGGATTTGAACCTGGAACCTTTGGCTCTGAAGTCCAACATTCTATCACTGCATTGCCACCCTCCCTAACATGTTTAAAACTTACTAGTCTGAATAGTGATAATAACAAACGGTAGGATACCTTTAGCATTGGGAGAAATGGCCCCGGGCTAGTGTTACTTTCTATCTCTGTAATGCACTGATTCATTCATTCCTGTATCAATCTGTGTCATAATTAGAAATCTTGTAAAGTAAACCTGTAATATGTTTCCAGTGTGTCAAGAACCTGTATAAATCTACGTAAAGTCAAACCTCATTGTGTTGAACCTCGGGGGCCTATTCAATAACTTCGAGACATCATATCATTCGAGACAAGAGAGTTGTCCAAATAAAATATAAAGAAAAAGAAAAATTAATGCATATTTCACCATATATGTTTATTCAACATTCAACATAAATAAAAGTCAACTGTTGCATTTACAACTCATAATAAATCATATTGCAATTCATGCTTGGCCATGACAGCTAGTTTTCTCGATAGAGGGTGTTTAAAAAACTCCAATCGTTATACAAAAAACATTGACATGGGTGGGAGTGATTTGACGTTCTTAAGACATCATGGCTTAGCTGATTTAACAATTGTCAGGAGGGGCAACTTATCAGTCCCGCTCTGGTTGGCATAAACAAGAGCCGTTAAATGTTCCTTGCTCTGACATTTATCCCTTTAAACTTTATCCAGTAGAATGGGTCAAACGATAATCCTGTTTCATCAGCATTATAAATTTGATCTGGTTCAAAAGTCTCACAACACTTGGCCCTGCATTAATTGACTGTAATTCATGTAATACCTATTCCACCTTTTATAATTACCCTTCAAATGGCCGGTGAACAGGTCATGTGCTACGGATTATCAACTACATTAATTGACTGTAATTCATGTAATACCTATTCCACCTTTTATAATTACCCTTCAAATGGCCGGTGAACAGGTCAT
>JAUTBT010075610.1:0-13307 GCA_032361225.1 Lepetodrilus schrolli
GATGTTTCAGAGTTGTACCAGTTGTTTGTGTTTGTTGATTAATTGAATATATTCCGTTTTGACTTCTATTTGTCGTTGCAACTATTGAAAGCTAGCTCATTGTTAAGGTCGCAATTTTACTTCAAAACGTTCTATTGTGACACGTCAAGTTACTAGCTCATGACGTCAGCATACATTGTCCATTGTCATGTTTTGTTGACAATTATATAATAATAGTATATAAATAGAGGATATTTCATGTGTCTAATGAAATAGCATGTATCTCTCATCGAGTGACGTGCGAAAACCGATGCTCCACTCGTGAAAATTGCTCCTTTCTCACGTCACCCAATGAGAGATACATGCTATTTCACTAGACACATGAAATATCCTCTATTTATAGCATGGGTTTATTGCATTCCCATGGGTTTATTGCATTCCCAAACTCCTGCTTTGTGATAAATTAGTTTACATGACTCTTCCTTGGAAAAGGAACTCAGTATAGTGAAGCACCCTGAAAATCTCTGAAATGTATGTAGTTGATTTGGTGGAATCATTGCTTAATGTCTGCCCTTACCTGTTATGCTGGGTTTTGTTGTGGGACTTTAATCAGTGTTAAATTATTACTGGTCCTGTATTAGATGGAGGTTGGACATTAAGTATGATTGGGCCCAGCTAGAGTGTAGATGGTGCCAGGTTTTAGCCTTATACTTATACTTGTACTTATAGAGTGCCTAATATCCATCCGATGATGCTCAGTGGCGCTTACAATAGAGATGTATACATGTAAAAAAGAATAGATATATACATGTAGAAAAGAGCACATACTTCCCATGGAGTTGAGAAGGAAAGTGAATGCACTTGAAACCATCGAAACACCAGCATAGTGTTAACAGAACCACACTAATATTAATTATCCACATTTCCACTTCTTTCAGATACTTGAGAAAGTCGGCGCTTAAAGTTCAATGGTATTGAGGGGTCTTCATCGTACGTTTAATAAGATGGTGGTCTGTGTTTCAGTGCTATGAGGATACTGCTGTCCAAGCTGCCGCGGCCGTGGATCGTGGACGAGAAGAAGGACGACGGCTACACCGCGCTGCACCTGGCGGCACTCAACAACCACGTGGAGGTGGCCGAGCTGCTGGTACACCAGGTACATAGACACTACACTGACACTACATAGACATTACATAGATACTACACTGACACTACATAGATACTATACTGACACTACAAAGACACTACACAGACATTACACATACACTACATATATACTGCAGAGTACACAGTACACAGACACTACACATCACAATACAGACACTATGCATACATAGATATACATTTAATTGTAATATGTATAATGAACCTAGCCCATCCTTTATTATCTACATATAACCATCATTCAGAGAAGCACAAAGATAGATATACAGATAACCAGCTAGATAGTAGTACAACACAGACACACACACAGACAGATAACCAGCTAGATAGTAGTACAAGACAGACACACACAGACAGATAACCAGCTAGATAGTAGTACAACACAGACACACACACAGACAGATAACCAGCTAGATAGTAGTACAACACAGACACACACAGACAGATAACCAGCTAGATAGTAGTACAACACAGACACACATACAAGTTACTGCCTCTTCTGTCTTGGCCATTATATGATCAACTCTAACATATGTTGTTCCAGGGTAAAGCCAACATGGACATCCAGAACGTTAACCTACAGACCCCTCTACATCTGGCCGTGGAGCGGCAACACACGCAGATAGTACGGGTACGTATGTAGTCCTGCATAGAACACATCACCATAGCATCCACAACCTCCAGGCCCCCGTTCCACAGAACAATCGTAGCGCTACAAGAGTCGTATCTCCTTAGCAACTCCATGCTAACGTACAGGAGTACGACTCTCGTAGAGCCACGATTGTTCTGTGGAACAGGCCCCAGACCTGAAAGCCCTGAAAGTTTTCGATGTGTTCGTGCTTCCCAGTGTTTCCTAGTACAGAAAGTAAAGTAAAGTCTGTCTACTTCAGCTGCTGGTGCGTGAGGGCTGCAACCTGAACGTCCCGGACAAGGACGGCGACACTCCGCTCCACGAGGCACTCCGACATCACACGCTGTCACAGCTCCGGCAACTCCAGGACATGCAGGATGTCGGCAAGGTAGATAACTCTGTTTAGGACTTTATGTGGGCTTGTGTCTATTGATCAATGTGAAGTGCTGAGTCAGGAAACGAGAGAACTATTCTAGAGGAGATATTCCCCTGGAAGATTTATAGGTATTTCTCAAGAGAGATTTAGACATAAGAGAAATTAGAGGTGTTCTCGTGAGAGGTCTTCTAGTGGTGTTCCCCAGGATGTATCTTCTAGATATATTTCCATTCAAACATCTGCTACTAGAAGTATTCTTCATGAGCAATCTAGAGGTATTTGCCGGAAGGATTTTTCTAGAGATTTTCCCAGAAAAATCTAGATGTTCTTTCGCCTTGAAAGATCTGGACATTTTCCAGAAGAGATCTTCTAGAGGTATTTCCCTTAAGACGTCTAGTGTTCTTTAGAAGATGGCTTCATCTGTCTGCTGCATACTGAAGATATAATTCATAATCTTGTGATCCTCCTTGCAGCTTCTGATGGGACTAGGAACACCGGGTGCCGACAAGAAGTCAAGTGCATCCATAGCGTGTTTCCTGGCAGCCAATGGAGCCGATCTGAACATTAAGAACAAGAAGGGGCAGACGCCGCTAGATCTGTGTCCAGACCCAAACCTGTGCAAGGCACTGGCGAAGTGTCACAAGGAGAGGAACAGGTGTGTACAGTAGAACATCCAGACCAGTATCTATGCTGGGTTAGATCTGTGGCTGTTCTGGTTGCGTCTAGGGTTAAATTAACAACCTATATGGTACTACTGTTATCTGAATCCATGAAAGGTTTCTGTGTTGTGGTTGACCAGTCTGGTTACGAGATCCGCATCTGTTCCAGCCTGACGTACCTTCTGACCAGCCCCACAGTTCCGGCATCCAACGCGGCAGTCATCCGGAATGACCAGGAATCACTGGAGGAGTGCATGGTGTGCTCGGACATGAAACGTGACACGCTGTTCGGACCATGTGGACACATCGCCACGTGCTCCCTCTGCTCGCCCCGCGTCAAGAAGTGTCTCATGTGCAAGGACCACGTCCAGTCTCGAACCAAGGTCAGGAAAGATTCCACAGCCAGAGTCTCACTTGTTAATCTGTAGCAACATTCAGTGCTATGGTTGTTGCGGGTTTCCTCTTACCTAAACTGACAAGCCATGATATTAGTGAAAGAATCTTGAAAGCAGCTCAAAACCCAAATTAATAATAATAATAATAATAATAATAATCTGTAAGTTTACCGGCATAATAATCACAGATATTAATTCTCATTTTGGACTAGATCTTGGCTACAAATACAAACATTTAATTAGCACACATTTTATCGCTTTTGTACCTCAAAGTATCTTTTCACCATAGTACTAAAGGTAAAATTGTTGATGGATTACATGTTTTCCATGTATTTTCGATGAACCTACATTTTTTTCTCATGAATTCTAATTGGTCCACATGGTTTTTGTTGCAGATTGAAGAATGTGTTGTGTGTTCAGATAAGAAGGCATCCATGATGTTCAAGCCTTGCGGCCATATGTGTGCTTGTGATGGTAAGCTCTACTATATGTTGTAGCAATATTACGAGGGGCATATGTGTGTTTATGCACCCTATGTATATTTGTGTTTATCAGGCAGGACAATTTTTCACGGATCTGCCGAAATTCGCCGATTTATTTGTCCAGGGGTCGATTTATTTGCACTGGACGTGACTTGGAACTGCTACTTGGGCTGGTTTTCCTGCTGAAATCACTACTGTGTTGCTATGCCAGGTTTATGCATCCTATGTTTAGATTTAAAGCCAGAGCCATAATACGAGTAGATAAATGCGGGGAGCTGGCTCCATACATGCGTAAACTGAGTAAACTGAGAAAATGTCTGTGTATCTCTGATGACGCTGTGTGTGTTGCAGGTTGTGCGGCACTGATGAAGAAGTGTGTCCAGTGCAGAGCCTCCATAGAGAAAACTATCCCTTTCATCGTCTGCTGTGGAGGAACACGTAAGTCAATATTGTGCACCATTCACAAAGTCTACCATTCTCAGTATTGTCTGAATTATTTAACAATTTAATTTGTGTTGTGGTAGATGTGAAATAATATTGAAAGTCCCTGTAAACTCCATTGTAAATCAATCCAAAAACAATGGTGCTTTACATATTCAGTCACTCGCTTTACAACTAGACTAAAGCTGCTGTGTTTCTATCGGTCACATTATCATCTAATCCTACCAGATACCTACTCTCACACTGGATTGTATCGCATAGTTTAGCTGTTGTGTTTACGGTGCCTAAAGGTTAAGCATTCACATATCATCTAATCCTAACGGGTGATTGTATCGCATAGTATATCTATTGTGTTTATCGTCGAAAATGGGTGAAAGATTCCCACAGCGACGTTAAACTCCATAATCACTCACTCACTGTTGTGTTTAGAGTGATAAAAGATTCTGCATTCACGCTATCATCTAATCCTACTGGGTACCCACTCTCAGACTGGATTATTTCACGTAGTGTAGTTGTTGTTATCTGTACTTTCAGCACCTCCAGCTCCACAGGCACCGGGCGTGATGAACAACGGATCACGTGATGTATCACGGGACATCCAGAAACTACAGCAACAGCTACAGGACATCAAAGATCAGGTAAGAGTGACCTCCCCTATTTGTCACCATCTTCAAGACCCGTTTCACAAACCTGTCGTGACTGTAAGCCATCATAACTAGTTAGGATATCTTATCTATGTAAACTAGAAAGAAAAAAACCAGATTTTCACAAATCTGTCGTATCTAGTTACAATATCTAAACTTATTAAGACATCATACATGTAACTAGTTAGAAGTTTATTAAGATGTCACTAGTCATCATTAGAAGCTGCAGCCATACAATTAGATGACTGGACTGGAGAAACAAATCAAGTAGGATCTAAAAGTCCAAAATTGTCTCGTCATCTTAATTCCTGCCTATAATAAGTTGATATTACTAAGCGGGACTGCCTATATTGAGTTGCTGTCCATGTTGCAGACTTGCTGTCCGGTGTGTATGGACAGACTGAAGAACATGATCTTCCTGTGTGGACACGGCACGTGTCAGCTGTGCGGTGACCGGATGAACGAGTGCCCCATCTGCCGCAAGTCGGTGGAGAAGCGAATCCTCCTCTACTAGGACTCCAGACTCCTGTTGTGGACAATCTCCTTGTTATCTCACTCCTTTTATTACCTGTAGAAACATGTAGTCTTTGTAAATACCCCGCTGTTGATATGGAAGGCCGTGATCATAAAGTGATTAGATGTTGAATATGCATGATATAATTGAAATCGTGGCAATGAAATTGCAAGACAATATCAGTGAAAATTTGACCAGGAATGTGTGGACTGGAGATTTGCTGCAATGAAGAATTGGAAAACCAAGCATTTCTGGCCACTGATCGACAAGTACCAGTTGTGTGGAAAGATGCCTGGTTATTGTAGTATATTATTGTAGGTATGGGTATAATGTGTATAATGTGTTGTATTGATCTTATGAAATAACAACAGATGTCTTCACATAGAGAACAAATTTACTCGTGAGCTGTTTGAGCTGCAATGCAATAACGTGGGGCAGTTGTCTATCTCATGTAGTGTGATGCATTTGTAAATAATCTACAACTGTAGGGGAGATAACTCTCAACTTCCACTGACCAGTGCTGGTGTCGGTGATGTTGTCTCTGGGCATTTGTCAACGAGGCAGGACACCGAGTATGCAGACTTTTCTCATTAGGCAGGACATTGAAGTATCAAATTTATGTTCAATATTACATTGTATATTATTCATACGAATTCAAAAGATTTGTAGAGCTGAAGTTTTGACTGATGTAAAATATATTATCAGATGTTGGACTGTGGTATCTATGACCTGATAATTGACCCTATATGTACAAATAAAAAATATTACAAGAATATTTTGTTCTGGATATGTGTGTGACGAGAAGCAAGTTCATGCATTTAGAAGTATTATCATTAATAATAGTAGGTATGTAAAATGTTTTAAAGACATTCCAGATCAGGTTGTTGGAGGAAAATCTCATTCAAGGCTCTGTATATACCACTGTATATTCCACTGTATATACCACTCCAAGTGGCTGTATTTCACAAATAGTTTGCAATTAGTACCAAATACCAAGGAGTGACTACCTATGATGGTGAAAAATGGCTCATTTTTACAAGCAATGCAGACATTGTTCAGCTGCTCCACTTATGCTAACTGTAAGCCATTGCAAGTCTACCCAACTGTACAGCTATTCCATTAAAAGCCTGCCGACCTGTACAGCTGCTGCACTGTAAGCCATCTGTACTCGTTCAATTCAAGATTGTTGGTTTTCCATGGATAATTGCCAACTCTATGAATTGTACATTTTGAATTTACGGGAATTTGCCATGGTTTACATGCGATTATCAAGAATGAAAGTTATGAATCCTCAAATAGTCTAGTATGTCTACTTTGGTAACCATGACCACACTATTTAAAATGCTTCCACTTTTTAAATCTATCAGTCGATAGCCATTATATATTTGGATATTGTGAAGCGACTAGAATTGAAATAGCTTCATATTAATTTAGTGTACTTTAGAGATACAGCTAGAATAGAAAAATCTGACTGCTACGGTATCACAGAATTATTGTACCACAAGTCAAGTGACACTTCCATATAAAGACAAACAAGGATGGAGCAGTAAATCAGTCATTCCTAAATAAGTTAGAAGATGGTGCTCATTTACCAGCCTGGTACTCTGCATTAACACTCTCCATGCTGAAAGCAACCGGAGATGCCCTAAAGATCAGTGAGTGGCCAATACAGCAGGGAGAGGGTTAAAGGAATAAATAAGGACTGGTCGGAGAGAGCTATTTATTGCGCAAGACACAAGGACTGTCAGCTTGGTGTCAGATGAGATTTTGTTATTATTGATTTAATGCTTTACATCATTGCAGGAATATTTCACCCATACACAACCATCAACTTGGGGGGTTCTATATCTAATCAAGTTATAATTTCGACAGTCCAGTGAGCTTGTACTACTAAAACCTGGCCTAGTACAAGCAGGGCATAATACTTTTGCCATCATGTCTGGTGTCATTGTGATCAGTTGTGCAGAATCAACATTGTTCCTGGGCATCTTCTACATTGACCCCTAGTGAATGTGTGCTACAAATTTAAAATCCAACATTGTGAACTCTTGTTGTCACATAAACCATTAAGTATCAATGATTGCATACATGCAATTGGCCTCGACATTTTGAAATTGTCCAGTTGAACAGGTGGCCAAAACAAACAAGTTAACCCATGGAGTAAATTTCAAAATTTACCGGAGCATGCTACCCAAACCCCACTGGATAACGGGTTCTAAAAGTGTTAATCTTTTAACAGTAGAAATCAGAAAATTGTATTTCATAATGCTTAAAAATGTTCAGAGCGCGCGACTCGCTTGAAACAAGTAGATAAGTAAGGGAATAGGTCATTGACATTCAATATTCATACTTATTACAGTAATATTAACATGAAACAGGAAGGATACTTCTTCACAAATATGTACAGAGACCACACTTGAAAATTGGCCTGGATCCACCACCGATATAGTATTACGATGTCCAAATTTACAATTCAGTTATTGTTTTCTTCGTGTATATGTATATGATTTAAACATGCTATCTGAAACGAACCTTCCTGTGGCAGATGCTGTTTGGTGCGTCATACATTTCACTTTTCCCCCCCAACAGATTTTCTTAATGTATGATAAACAATTTATTGTTAAAACGCTATCTCTCTTATCTGCCTAATCTGGTTTAAACCCTTTGTGACTTTGTAACTTGTTTGTAATTGTTGTCTTTTTAAATGGCTTGAACCTTCACAATATTTATCATCCGGATATCTGAACATAAATTATACTAATTTGCCTATTTGGTTCCCGTAAATGTCCGACAGTAAACGGAAACTAAATTTCCAGTTATCAGTCATTTTATATAGGAAAATATTGGTTCCCAGTAAAAACTGTGCGGATAGCGAGGGGACCTGATATCTAAACAGGGGTCGACTGTACTGCAATACTATTAATCCCCTCCATGCTGGAGGCAACCGAAGATGCCCAATTAAGCTATGTCTAATACAGCAGGGAGAGGGTTAAAGATGTACATGGAGGAAAGCCGTACACATTTTTTAACAACTTTATTCCGAGTGAGCTACAGAAGCATGGAATTAGTAGAATGTACAGAGTAATGAATTAAATCCATTTTCTTAATGAAAGTATTATGGTAGAGCATCGCACATGTATTCAACAATCTGTTTTCAAAATGTTTCATTAAAATGTTCAGATGGACAGCAATATGATGTTCTGCTAGGAAATATATACAAAATTCCAGCAAGATAAATGCTGCAATTCACATTTACTCTAACAACCAGTATTCTCAATTGTTCATGTACTTCCCAAAAGAAATCTGTTAAAAATGCCAACCTTCACATTTGTCTGCCAAGTCTTGAGCAAAAACTAGAAATCTTCAATCCTACCCAAACAGGTTTTCCACCATATAGCTGTATACCTGGGTAAATTTGACCCGGCAATGACTATGAACGGATTTGATTTTTAAATGTTGTGACCTCAATGACTGTATGGCCAGCATGTAAGAATTAGTGTGATGCTCTTGCGTAGACTGACAGACAGTGAGTGAGGGAATTTTTCTTTTACGTCACAGTGGGAATCTTTCACCCATACGTGACGATCTGACAAAACAAGAGACTGCCAGACAGAGACAGCCAGACAGAGACTGCCAGACACAGACAGCAGTTCAATGACAACTATTGAAACAACATTAATACTGTGTTTGTGCGTACAGAACAAACACAACGTCTCCATTGCACAGTGATGATGAGTTAATAAACAGCCAGTAGAAGATTAGACGCCATTCTAGTTTCCATGACGATGAGGCCAGCTACAAATGGACCGATGATGTGGACGTGAACTCCTCTAGTTGATTTTCAGAAGTTCCACTTCGAATATAAGCGAAGAATTGGGTGGAATAGTGGCAACGTTAAGGAAACTTGTATTCCTGGGAATGGCTCTTTGTACAGTATTACGTGTATGACTATAACTACCATTCTATCATTCAACAATAAAACATACGGTTCTCATTCAACTATATTATAGCTACAGGCTCTATCATTAAACTATAAAACACCTTCACCTATTTCAATTATTTCACAAGTGCAACATCCATCCGTCTAGCAGTCGACCTCTATGCTCCTCTCAATCAGCGACTTTCTCTCCAACCCTCTTAACCAACTTATCTTCCTCCTCCTTCCAGAACAGTGTTCTCCACTCGAACTATAGGCTCCTCTTGGTAAAACTATATGCTCCTCTTGGTAAAACTATATGCTCCTACCAGCCAACATGTTTATGCTTCCCTCAGTCAAACTATCTGAAGGGTTATGTACCAAAACCACATAAGTCATTTTTATCAAGTTTTCAGGAGAGCAAAAAAATATGTTTTTCACCAATATATAACAAACATTTTTGAAAGGCCATATTTCAATAAGTAATCATCGCATACATAAACTTATACCCCCGATGGATGCAGAATGAGTTGCACTTTCTACTGGTAAGAATATTTAAAGAAAACTTAACTCTGACAGGTGGTTTTGACACATAGCCCTGAATATCCTCCCTGTCAATATGTCTATGCTCCCCTCGGTCAACATTTCCCTCTCAGTCAAACCTCTTTTCTTAGTCCCTATTGATTTTTCAACACAAGGTAAAAAGGATATACGCCATCAATTCCCTTGGAACCATATGCAAAGTCTGGAGAGATGGTGAACTTGGATCTCTCTCCTAGAGTCATCTGAAATGGATGTAATTGTCAGAATAACAATTTAAGTTAGTTTTCGCTCCTACACACATCCATAGTAAAGGCAATTTCACTGATGAGAAAATTAAATGAGAAAATTACTGCTCCAGAAAATTGTTTACACGAGTGGCCCCCTTACCTTCAAAACACCCACATCCCAGCCTGAAAGAGAACAAGTGTGGAATATATTACAAAGCGCAATCATTAAAACCAATCATTAAACATACATGACTAACAACATAACTTTGTCAGTTACTCATTCACATCGCAACTGCTAGTTTTCACCCATAAGTGACAAACATAGCTTGATGCACCTGTTATATACAGTTCATGCAGTTATATACAACTCTTGATTCACAATATTCCACATATTCCACTTACATATGTTTTTGGGGGGTTTTTTTTGTTTTTTTAATTGGGGTTTAGAGTCGCTTTCAAGATTCTTCCACTTATAGCACGACTTGTCAGTTTAGGACAGGAGAAAACCCGCAACATCCGTCGCGCTGAATGTTGCAGTAAACATGCGAGCACCGGCTGTTACAGACAAGACTAAGTATGATAACTGCATTGCCACTCTACAGACTTCGCATCCTATCAATATCACGTGTGGGGCGGGATTTGAACCTGGAACATTGGCTCTGAAGTCCCAACTGTTCTACCACTGCGCTACCACCCGCCCCACTTAGATATGGGTAACCAATAATAGAACGTACATTACCATAAAATATTGCCAAATATTCTACCAAATAGTAGAAATGTGTTCGAGTGAAAAAGACATTTTCCCGAACGAGATTGCTATCACAGCACGTCATGCCTCATGTTGTGTCCATTGTCACAATGACTAGACATGTATAAATAGCAATTACACATTTTGGCAACATTATTTGAACTTTCATCTCAATTGCTGACATGGTCTACATATCTAAACGATAAATCTAGGATCTAACATGAGTGGTCATATAATACTGAATTTATTAAACGAGTTGGCAAAACTGATATTATGCGAGGCTGTTGTGCATAATAGTATTTTTGCTAACTAGTTTAATAAATTCAGTAATATATAAACACGAATGTCAGATTCTATTAATCACTTCACTGTAGAAACTATTGTAATATCGATTTTCAGTCACAAACACTATATATTGGCAAATGTCTTAGGAACTGGGTCAAACCACGCTAACAAAATATAGTTCCAAGTAAATGTGTAAATATTAATTGTGTTTGCACATTTACTTAAGAAATCTTTTAACTTTATATTCGACAAATTAAGTCCCAAGAAGCAATAAAAGAGGTCCAAAAAGACTTTAATATCGCTAACTAAAAAATATATTGTGTTATTGCACTAGTGAAAATATTTATATTTATATTTATAGCATGGGTTTATTGCACTACAAAACTCTGTGATAACGGATTGTATTTTCGTAGCAAAATATCGATCTACCATCCACATGCTTTTTAATGGAAATAAGCTGTTTGTACGTGCAGGAAACGTACTTCCCGTTTTAAAATTAGGAACCTTTGCTTTTAGGCTTAGTTGATATTGATCTATGCATTAACGTTTATCAGAACTTAATTGTCAAACAAAATATATTGCCAGGTGACTCTTCACTAGGTCAGAAACGAACACTAGAATAATTAAACAATAATTAACTAGAATTTGTCTGTAGATATGAAGGCTGTTAGTTTTATAATACAGATCTCTTGTTCACTGACAACTAGTGACTTGACATAAGCTGTTGATAGTAAAAACACATTCAGGAGAATGGCTACCCTAGATACAAGCTATTATATAAATAAAAAAAAGCTATACAATGAGAAACCTACTCTACTACTACTCTAGTCATCGCTAATATTACTTGGCTTTATCCTATTTTAATTGGTCTTTACAACTAGTTGCGTTCGTAGTCGCCAATGAGTAATTTATAGTATTATTTTTGTTCTTTTTTTATTTTATTTTGTGGTAAATACGCGTAATTTAATTCCTGCGAATCCGTCCGTGAAATGTAAGTGTTTTACAGTAACTGAATCTAGAAATTGTTATTATAAAAACAGTCAACTCATATTCAATATACTTCTACTATATACCAACCCTTGATCACCTGTCCTGTTCCGATCTCCGTCTTGAACGGTTTTCCCCTGTCCTTGGAGGAGTCGAACTTCTTCCCATTGGTGAGAGTACCTACAAGTGTTGGTAGTATATAATGCAAGCCACTGCTACAACATAGTGTACATACAGACATCACAGAGTAATAAGAATGGATCTGCAGCTATTTCATTTGTCCAATCACAATTATTTTAATTTAAAGAAATATGATGGGGTATTTTATTTTTGCCTTTAGTATGGATGTAAAGGTTACAGTACACTATTTACATAAGATAAAACTCTTACCTGTGTAATGCATAGTCACCTTATCTCCCTTTTTGGGGTAGGTTGCTCCTGAAAAAACATAAGATAGCAAACGATAAATAAATTACAGATGTGTGTATTGTAAGATTTTGCTCACTTGACAAAAAAATAATGGTGGCAAAGCACAAAATATGAATATTCTTCAGAAAAGAGCTGATTACATGGATGGATATGTCAATCTATTGGCATGAACTAAGAAATCATTCAAGAACACATTTCTATTGGTAAGTGAGGAGATTATGTGTACATTTTAAGGTTGCGAGTTATTTTTTTGTGAAAACCATGCAGAGCTAGGCAAAATTACATTTTACAATATCATTTGCTCTCTAGCCTTCTGACCAGGGTGGCAGACGTTTCGCCCCCACCTAATTTTGGGGAGGTACGTTTCGCCCCCACTTAGATCTACGCTAAAATATACGGCAGGGGTGAAAACGATGTGGTTAAAAAAATGGTTGGGGGCAGAATGACTTGGGGCGTAGCGTACAGGGAGGTGAAATGACATACATCCTCTGACCATACCCATTAAAAAGTAGCTTATGGTCAGCAGGGAAGGATAGAGGAATCTATAAGCTATTAATGGGCATGCACAAATCAGATTTTAATTTGCATACATCTTAAAACTATCACAATTTAGAATTTCACTTCACTGACAAGATGGATAATTAATTTCTTCTTTAATGCTCCCCCTGCTGCAAGCCTGACAGGCCTCAGAATACAATTAATTATTTCCTGGTTGACCAACTTGTGTAAGTGAGGTCAGAGAATAGAGTCATCTGTTAGATGGGCTGTGTTGCTTGCAGGTAATGTTTTTGCCCTTTTTTTTTCAGGTGAAATGACAGATGAGACTACATAGTATCTGTAGGAAAACTTCATTTGACCCATGTTTGCATAAAAGTGTGCTCTGGCCC
>JAUTBT010075632.1:0-13305 GCA_032361225.1 Lepetodrilus schrolli
TCTCTGTAAAACCTATACACTCTTCGCCTGATCGCATCTTTATCGAACGAATCCACAATGCCAGACCTGGATATCTCGGTTTCCTCCACCTCGGATTTGTCCCTGAGACATCTTTGCACCATTGACTTCGACACTTTCAGAGCAGCGGCAACTCTATCCAACACGCGGTGAATTGCATGACGCGGTCGACCTCTATGCAATTCCTCCTGAAAATACTCGTACACACTTCGCACGCATAAAACAATATCGTCAGACATATGTCGTAATCGTTCCATCATGAAATGCTGGTTGTATTCCAAATGATAAGATTACAATATTACCTAAATGTTTAAGTAGTAATACTATGCATTTGCTAATTTACATATTAACTATGACATTGCATTACTGATGTGCCTTTAACCATATATCGTGCGTGTTATTCGTGTATATTTTGTACTTTGTTACTTATATTGTATGTCCTGTGGCCTTTGACTTTGGATATATAAAACTATAATCCTGTTCATTTAAATAGAGACTGTGGTTTTTTTCTCATTCACCGGATATTGCTAAGGTAAACCAGGTCATGGTCAGTGTCCAAGAATTTGCACTCCAGATGGCTGAACTTAACACATCAGCCGACAGGGCCGAGCAAGGTTTTATGCAAACCTTGGTCAAATGACGCCTTCCTTCAGACAATATGAACTCTCATCTGCCTTTCCACCTGTGAAAATCTACAAAAACTGTGCTTGCAAGCAAGCCATCTAATAGAGGACTATCTTTTCTGACGTCACTTCCACAAGCTGGTCAACCAGGAAATGGATGAATTGTAGTCTGGTTAGACATTTTCCAAGGAGCCATTTTGCTCCTGAAGAACCAGAAACACTTAAATTAAGTGAAATACTAGTCGCCAAACGTAAAATTAAGTCACCATGGCTCCCAAATTAGTTACTAAATTGAGCCCTGTATCAGGCTGAGGAATATTTTCTTTTCTTTTTTTTCCTCCAGTGATAACTACATCCAATCCTAACATTGCAAAATAAATATTTTATTGAAATGGGTCATATACTAAGTTAGTTACAACACCCTTAAGAGGTGCACCGCCAGTCATTTCGTAGCTACAATTTATATCATGCTTAAGTAGACAATTGCAAGCTTTGGACATATTTAAGGTGATTCCTACTCACTGAAAACATACCAACCTGAACATTATTATTGAAGATAATTGAATAAATATTAATACATATTACACATGAAATTCAAATTCTACTTTTGGTAATTTTTAACAAATATATGTTTACATAAACACTATTTTTGTGGTAAACATGGAATTTCGTCGCGCAAAGTATTGTAATGCATATATTCTTAGCATTGTCGCCTCAAAGAAGAGAGGAAATTGAGAAAAACGTTTATTTCATCAACACTTAAAATTATAAACTGTCTAAATAGGGAACATTCATATTCTCCACAACTGGTTTAACTCACTGAGATTTATTTTAAAATTTACTCAACTTAATTTGTATTTTTAAATTCAAATTAAAAAAAACACCTTTTTTTCAAAGTTTCGAAATGCAAAAATTGAAGAAACTTCATATTCAAATACTGGTTATTTTGGGGGCTTCAGGATACTCAATTCTACTATTTATTACTATTCATTACCTTTCCAGCATTCCAAAAAGGTAAATATCCAAATTTGAATGAATTTTAATTAAACATCTTTTAAAATCTATTGCTTTCACCAAAATATTAAATTTCAAAAATACATAATCAAAATTTGGAATATTAGACATATACCAACCAAAATATTAAATTTGAGACAGTAGCTAATCATAGATTGATCAGAAATAATATTTAAATTAAATATAATATATTCCATATCAACAAGGAAATGGATTAATTGTAGTCTGGGGCCTATCATGTAGCACGTCGTAGATAATTGTATTACAGTCTGAACACAGCCCAGGACCCTGTACACCAACATTTAACCCCGAGAAAGTACTCATTTCAGGTCAAATCAAATATGACCACCAACATATTCTTAGCTCTCGTGGTCCGTCTTGAATATGGCAGTGGCAATGGTAGGGAACGAAGTACATGTTCATGTTTTGATTACAGAAAATATAGTTAAATACCCATTAGTTGTCGGAAAAACTATACATTCGTGAAAGATAACAACAAATAAATTTAAGACAATAGAATATGTGTATTTTAAATAATTTGACAATATAAACCAAGGGATGGCAAAGTGATGCTGTGAATATTTACAATACATAATTATCATCTATACTGGCTGTGTCACATCGACATAGATAAAATATATACACAAGCTCAGGAACATACATACAAACATACATACATTTCTTTAGATGTTATCGCTCCAGTTCTTATATTATTACACTAATTGGTATCTCCGGGATGAACGTATGACGCTAGCACAGACGAGAATTTACATTAAGCGTTAGAGGACACCCACATATGTAGAAGAATGGGGGTAGTGGGGCTGGCAGCCTGTCCAACATCTTCCATTATAAACATGTTCATATTTAATATAATTACTATATATGAACATGAAACCATTATATTGAATATGACTCTTAGATGTACATTTTATCAATATACATGTAGTTTACATGTGTATAGTGATGAAGTATTACCAGACAATAACCAACCCTGATTATTACAGAAATATCCATTTAGTCGTAGTCCAAGTGGTGACGTCACAATGGAATTCCAGATACGATAATGGGGGTAATTAATCTGACGAATCCAATGTAACCCTGATTTCTGTAGCTGAGACTTCCTTTTTAATTTCAGTCTTTGCACATCGAGAACGGTACATTTTCTTGAACTCTTTTCTGAAGTTTCCTCCGAAAATAATATACACAGCCAGAGAAACGCAGAAACCCAAATAGTAGACCAACTCAAATACCCGATGTAGAATGAGGTCGTTGAAGGAAGGATGCACGTTGTACATGAGTTGCATAACCATTTCTTTTATCCGTATGGAATGACTTGGAATGTGGAGAACAACAAATTCCACCGACACGGCAAATAACATCCTTATTACCTGCGCTTCCGGTGCCACTGCTTTGTCTTTCCTCCGTTTCCCTTGCAGGAGCCGAATCTTCCTTTTATGAACTTGGAGGGCGCCCAGCGCTACCAGCGGAACGAGAATGGTCATAAGCACGAGTGGGATGACTAGAGTCAGCAGACTATCCACATACGTGTAGATGATAGATATTTGATTAAACTGTGGCGAGCGGGAGCACATTCCCGAATAAACCGCCGTCGTCCAAAACGGGAAGTTGTACACAGCAATGGACACGACGACGTAGAAGAAGATGACTTGGTACGCTGTTTGAACAGTGCAGATCTTAGGCACGAGGGCAGGCTGAGAGATACGAATAAAGTTTTCAAATGTTATCGTCACCACGAGCCAGATGGAAAGGAATGGACAGACGTAGGACAAGAATATTGTCATCTGGCAGATCCCCTGGATGCTCATCACAGCCACTCTCACACGGAACAAGAAGATGATGAACAGCGATATAAGGAAGCCGATGTCGGCGATAGACTTGCATCCAAGATACAGACAGCAGGAGATGTTCCTCATGGACCTGCTGAAGAAAACCCCTGCTGCTAAGCTGTTTCCAATGGTTCCTGCTACACAAATGATCGGAAACAGAACTGTTTGTAGCCGCCTGGTGAATACGTACGAGGGTGGTTCGTTTGAATAGTAATTAGTGTTGGTGGGGTCACTTCCGTTATTCAAAAGTTCCACCGTTAAGTTGTACGTTGACGTGGTCGCCATTGAAATCTCCTTATATAAATTATATAACTGAAATATTTCTACTGAATTGGATTCGAACACTGGTCCAAACACGTTCAAAGTTTAGAAAGCTTGTAATTTCATCAGAAGTATATGGTTCACCGTGAGTTATGAACACATCACAAACACATAACTTCCACCCAGTTAACAGACTGTAAAAGTTGTTAAAAATAGGTAAATGTCCAGCTTTAGGAAAATCAGAAGGAGTTCACCTCGCATCGGAGAGAGTGTAACACCCTCTCGTCACATATGGTCAGCATAGAATATCTCTTCTGCGAGTAGCCGTTAGTTGCAACGTCAATGCATGTAACAGTCGATGGAACAACTGATATGTCAGCGCAGAGCATCGCTCCTCGTCCAATCGATCACACGTCTTCCGCTGGAATGCTGTCGGAAGGCGGTGTCTATATAAATGAATCTCTCTAGGGTTTGCGGACCATTCGTGCGACAGGCTGAACGAAACATCATTGGCTAGAAACATCTGCGAAACGCAAAAATAACCACACTGCGGCATTATGATATATTGAATATCTATTTTAGCGATAAAGTATGATAGCCTACCATTGGAATGATGGCAATCCAAGATAATCACACTTGTATTGAAACACTAAAAATAGATAATACTGCTCAATCAACTGTAGTCGCAATATTCATATATTTAAATGACTGAATGTTAAGATTTCTATCTTTAAATGGCATTCTGTTTTTACGGATTATTATATTTGGAGTTCATAGGATATTTACAGGATATATGAACATAATATGAGGTCACAAGCGATAAACAGTCCTGTGCAGTGCCACCTTTTATCAATGTATGATTAGTACACATATTACGATTTGATTTTGAAAACTATTTGGCGGAAGAATTAATTCAAATTCACTTCACAATTTTTAAATTTTTTTTGTCGAATAAAAGACACTAAGTCTCTATATGCATAACCAAAGACGAGTTCAATTCGTGCCGAAAATGAATCAAATCGCGTCCAACGACAATAATATATATTTTCGACGCAAATCCAATTGATCTTGATCTGAAGTAAACTGTTGTTTATTCTTGGTTCTGTTGTCTGACACACGCTGCGTGTGGGTTCCATTGGCTCCCTGTTCAGCCCTGGTATACAGTAATCAGTCAATGGAGCTTTGACTCCAGCAAAGAACAGAGGAGACACAAAACAGTTACACCGGAAGTATAGGTAATACTGGCAGGTAATCCTTGTTTGAGTTTCAAGAAAGGATCGTACTTTAGTCCTGGCCCAAACTAGAGCGTACACCATGCGTTCATTGTGGTAGGAAGTGACGTAGACTACGATTTAGGCCGTGGCTATACGACAATTTCGTGAAACCCGCGCTTTTGTATGTCGTTTCTATGCCATTTGTGGTTCTTCCTATTCAAAGTCACTTCATAAAGATAAAGGAAATGGCCATGCAACTCGTCTACAGTGGCAACGATCTCATTCTACATCCGGTACTTCAACTGATTTATTATTTGGGTATCTGCGTTTCTCTGGCTGTGTAAAACTACAATGGGTAATAGGGTGTTCGCTGCTACGGCGCCCTTCTCTGGAACAGCTTTCCTGTAGCTCTCAGATCCATATCTTCTAGATCCTCTTTCAAATCTGAACTTAAAACACATCTGTATCTTCAAGGCTTTTAAAGTTCCTAGTCTGTTCTACATGTATCTCTATTGTAAGCGCCACCGAGCACCTTCGGATGGGTATTAGGCGCTATATAAGTACATTATTATTATTATTATTATTTTCTATGAAACTACAAAAAGAGCTCATTAAAAGGTCTTTTGTCGATGTGGAAAGAAAGACAGACAGAATGAAGTCCAATCTTTCTGTGTATGCAAACGTTAAATGCACACGACACGGACACATCAATAGGTTGCTTTGCGAAATGTAAATATTAAAGGTAAGACGCACACAAGTTACACAACCTCCCACCCCCACCCTAGCCCTTAAGCAAATATTGTAGACTACTTTCAAGCTGAAAGTTCGCTGTGTTCTGGCCACTGCAAGTGCAGTAAATTAACCACTAAGAGAAGAATTAGAAGGAGTGTTTATGAATGCCGCAACGACATCATCTAAAATATGTATATATAGGCTTCCCTAGGGTATATATATATATATATATATATATATTTATTTGTGGCCACGCCTGTCTGTATACTAGTATATAGTCCAGTAGAAATACCCTGTTTTAGTGGTGAACCCGGTTTTGGAGTATAACGTCATTTTTATTGCTGATTTTGGTAGAGGGGACTTCCTAGATCACACAACTGGATGATGCCACTCTGGCATCCGTGGGCAACCTTTTTTAAAATTGAAAGTTTGATGTTTGGATATATGACGCTAAATAAACCTCAATTTCACCAGTTATAGTGGATAGATAATAATAATAAATTTTAAAATATATTTATATTTTGGAGATTTGAGGATTATTAAAAAATATACAAAGCTATAATTCGAAAAATAATAGTGTAAATAAATGCCAAATTGGCATATTTTGACGAAATAATAACGTTTTTGAGGCTCCAAAGAGAAGAATATATCTTATAAAGTTGGTATCTGACAACATATACATATATTAAACATAAATCTATAAAAGAAAAATATCTACCATGTTCAAATTAGTATGTATACATCAGCGAGTAATCACGTTACGAACACGATATTGGTGTTAACAGATAGATGACACTTACAGAACTACTCCATTGTAATGCCATATTATTACTAACATCATTGACATTAAAGCATGAACATAAAATTCACAATCTATAATCTATGTATTACAGTACAGCGATATCAGTTTGGTATCATTGAGTTGCAGGATTACAATTTTCGTCAAAATATGCCAATCTGGCAGCCATCTTCAATATCTTTACGCTTTTTTTTTTCAAATCATAACTTTGTATATTTGAAAATCATCTCCAAATCCCCAAATTATAGATATATTTCAAAATATATTATTATTGTCCATCCACTATAATTGGTGAAATTGAAGTTTATTTAGTGTCATATTCTCAAACTTCAAAAAGTTAATAAAACAAGTTGCCCACGAGTGCCAGAATGGCATCATCTAGTTTTGTGATCAAGAAGGTCCCCTATATCAAAATCAGCAATATAAACAATCTTTATCCTCCAAAACTGGGTTCACCCCTACTGCTGCTGGACTAATACACGCCACTTAACTAAGTAATGACTTATTTCAGTACATCTAATCACTGCAGATATATGGTTTCTTATTGCGTTCGAAAAAAAAGCTTCTTTTACTATTTACTATCAATGACCATATAGAGTTTTGGAAATTTCGCCATAACTTATTATACCGAGAGACTATAAATCAGTGATTTAGTAAAAGACCTGTCATGGTCATTTAATTTGAATACCAGGTGGTTTCCACTGAGTAGTGGTATATACCATATATCTACACATATATATATATATATATATATTTTTTACTCATAGGAAAAAATACGAAATTTATTAACATTTAAATCCCCAATATATTAACTTAATTTTGGAATCATGCAACGTTGATTATTGATGAAGGTCGAGATCTGGCCATCCACAACCACATCCTAAATTTAGGAGCTCCTAACTTTATGACTTTATCACCTCCTAAGTTAGATGCCGAATACAGAAGGGATAAGACTTGTCACGTCGTCGTGAAACACTTGGTACGAGATGAAAACGTTTAGGACTGGTTTAGGAGCTCCTAAATAGTTAGGAGGCCGTTGTGAAACGGGGGCCAGGAGTGCGACTTTAAAGTTTTTAATAATTATGGAGTATTGAAAATGTCTTATCCATTATTAGTTTAAGACTGTTAACAGGAACTGTTGTACACACGACACGGGATGTTATTTAATACATTATCCATATCGAGCAGAGTGTTTTGATAGGAAGACATGACCTCCAAATTATCGAAATTGCCACGAGCACCAGAATAATTTACGAGCAGACGAACGGTGATTGACATGAAGTGCAGAGATTATCTACACAGGGCATTCTTCATCACGTCGTTAATTATAAAAGAAAGCACTAATTACTTCAAGGCACCACAGAGTGCGCACGCAGAGACGACAGTGCGTGATGGAGTTTTAATTACTGTTGGACAGCCTACTTTTCTGAACAGCAAGTAGCAAATACTCATCTTTACATATCATCGCTATGCAGACCGTTCTACCCCGAGAGGCCTTACTACAATCTGGAGATGTTTTGAATCCATAGAGTTTCATAAAAACCTCGCAGCCCTGGGGAGCTTAAGATGCAGACAGATACCGGAACCGGAAGTTCTACATTTGGATGCATCGGACTTGAATGGTGTCCCGGCGTGTTTACCAGGTTTTAATAGTACCGATCCCAGGTTTTGAGAACGTAGTCAAATAAATAATATTGGACAAGAATGTTAGGTAAATATTTCGATAATGACAATGTCAGGTAAATTTCTATATTTTTGACAATAATAATAATAAGATTGCTTTCCCAAATTTTGAAGCAAAGGATGTAATATATTGTTGATGAGTTATATCGTACATTTTACAAGCAACATTGAGGTTTAAATATTTTTTTTATTGACAGTCAAATAGGAATGATAAAGACGTTGAAGAGCCATCATCTTTGATAAGAACTACTGGACTCCGTTTCACAACGGGCTCCTAACAATTTAGGAGCTCCTAAACCAGTCCTAAGTGCTGTCACCTCGTAACAAGTGTTTCACGACGACGTCACAAGTCGTATCCCTTCTTAAATCGGCATCTAACTTAGGAGGTGATAAATGGGTCATAAAGTTAGGAGCTCCTAAATTTAGAATATCGTTGTGAAACGAGGGCCTGGTGGGTAAAAGAGTTTTGTGAAACGATGCCCAGTAACTGAGAGAAATGTTGCATCACGGTCGTGTGTGTTATAGTACACATGACCCATAGCGTCATAACAAGAATGTTAACCCTCTCTTACTTGGAATGATCACAGACACTGCTCTGCGCGGCATCGCTGGTCGCCTCCAGCAGAGAAGGATTAAAACAACCTTATAGGCTAGTCACTGGGAAAACATTATTGAAAGGCATTTGAATAATAATAATGGATATTAATAGTCTGTCAGATCAACCCAATCCTCATCCACACATCACAGTAACAGAATGTGTGGAGGTTACGCATCATAATGACAAATACAATGATGTTTACTATTCCACTTCCTCTCCCCTTTGTAGACGATAAGATCTAGGCATCAGACTCGTATTCCGAATTGTTTATCATCATACAGGGAAGTGTACCAATGTTACAAATTAAGTTTCTCAGCTATTGTGTGGAACATGTTACATCCTGTTTGCAATCATTATAAACGAAACCAGGATAAAAAACAGTGTGGTACGTACATGACCTAGATGTTCTGCGTTGACATATTGGGCAATGGTACGACCACGTTGTCATTTCTTGTCGATGAACGCTGGGATCCGGATGCAAGGCTTCCATGATGACGGTCGTGGCATTAAATGTCCTCACCACCAATTATTACATTGTCTCTAATTTAGAAATCTAAGAAATATAATGCTATGCAATTTCTGTTCATATTTCACTATGATTGTCAGAATAATCCTACTATATTCTATCCATATAATTCAAACTATGACACTGGAAATATAAAAAAAATCCTTTTGTAAAAATCGCTAACAAATTTGGTATTCGAGACATATCGCCTGTTTTCCTAACCTACTCTTGTTGAAGAACGGTTACGGGAAAAGACGAGTGGTCTGGATTGCTCAAAAGATATATGTAAACACTTTCAGCAAAGCATGTATAGGAATTACATGTAGACTACATTATGAACTTAATACTATACCGGTTATATTGGATTGAATAAACAAATAGTTATAACCTGATATGCCAAATAGGTAATACACCGATATACAAACCCTGTAATAGCCGAGTTGACAATGACAATAATACCAATGATTATTGTATGGAATATTTTATTCGTGATATTAATACAAACTGCACCAACTAAAAAAAACAATGACACAGAAAATCATACATTTTTCAATAGGCGTATGTTCATCTTAAGCTTAACACATACGGCAAACACAATTGTTTAGCTAAACAAGAAAAAGTATTCGCTTTTCGATAACATAACCAGCTGTTACACAGTTTTTTCAGTTTTCCGACAACGCACACGGTAAACCATCCTCGCATCTCATGGATACTTCCGTTCAGGACTCGCTTCATGTACCGCATGAATCACTTCATGTACCACATGAATCACTTCATGTACCGCATGAATCACTTCATGTACCACATGAAGCGAGTTCTGAACGGAATTAAGTACCGCTTTAGTTAGGATGATGGCAAGTAAGACGACCGAAAACACGTTTTTTGTTTAGCTAAACACTGTTTTTATTTGCCGTGCGTTAGGCTGTATTTATTAATTAAATTTAATTAAATTGAGGATGTACCGAAAGTTTAAATTTAATATACAAGTATTTTCATAACATAAATAATCTTGGGTCCTTATTTAGCCATAATGGGACCAGGTTTTTATGAGGTTATAGAAAGCTTGC
Organism: Lepetodrilus schrolli; assembly: GCA_032361225.1. Classification (NCBI taxonomy): domain Eukaryota; kingdom Metazoa; phylum Mollusca; class Gastropoda; order Lepetellida; family Lepetodrilidae; genus Lepetodrilus; species Lepetodrilus schrolli. The sequence continues at coordinate 10,362 of JAUTBT010075632.1, forward strand.
CCTGGACACTTAGTAGAGCCAACATCTCTGTGACCTTGAACCGTGTAGTCTGACCTCAGTTTATTCTTAGCCACGCCGCACTGGATTAGTCGTCGGACGGCTGTGATGGCCGTACAGTTCGGAGTTCTGTTGCTATAGTCACCGATGACGCAGATACCTGCACATGTAGAACAGTGTATGGCTGTCAGTACTGTCCGGTATTAACTACAAGTCTGTCAGTCTCGTGTATATTAGTGTTGTGAGAAGAGACGTGTACGTGGAGAACAACGTATCATACAACCCCCCGCACTAGGTAGTCTACAGTCTGTATTGTATGTTCATTTATCACATGACAGGCGTTTGGGAGTGCAATAAACCCATGCTATAAATATAAAAAGTTTCACTAGTGCAATAAAACAATGCTATAAATAGTTTCACTAGTGCAATAAAACAATGGATTTGTATAATTGTTTTCATACGCGACATCAGTCTTTTCGGACCTCTTTTAGAGCTTCTTCACGGGACTTAATTTGTCGAATATACAGTTAATAAATTTCTTTAATTAACTATACAATCACATTTATTAATATTTACTTGGAACTATATTTTGTTTGCGTGCTTTAACCCAGTTCCCAAGACATTTGCCTATAGATAGTATTTGTGATTGAAAATCGATATTACAATAGTTTCTACATTTATATAATATATAGAATTTTACATTCGTGTCCATATAATACTGAGTTTATTAAACTCGTTGGCAAAAATGATATTATGCTCGGCAGAGCCTCGCATAATAATTAAAGAATAACCCACTCGATACGAGTGGTTACGGAAAATATGTCCCTCGTGAAATTAGCATTCAAAGTTCGTCGCTGAAGCTCGGAACTGTGAACATTAATTTCGCTCGGAACATATTTTCCGTAATATTAATTTCACGAGGGACATATTTTCCGTAACCACTCGTATCGAGTGGGTTATTCTATTTATTTAATATAATCATTTGAATGTAATAAACCATTGAAAACTGCCGACAAACAGCTTTATCGAGAGGGCGAACACGTCGAAGGGTGTACATTTCACCAAATCACGAGAAAAACAAAAAGACGTAATCAATACTGTTGATTATCGAATCGTTATTACACCGTAGATATCCACCACGTACTAGTATATTGAATAATATCAGTTTTGCCAATATATGACCACTCATATGAGGTGATCATGAATTGGGTTGATGTACATATTCAAAGCTATCTTTAATTAATTAATTTCCAGGCGTTTATTTAGTAGTTTCAAGTCACAAGTCACTTGTACCAATGGTGTGAACGATGAATCTGTTTCAGGAATAAATACACATAGTTACTGTCAATTATTCCAGTGACAAAGGAAACAACATATTTAGCCCACATGTTCGGCTCACCATATGATCTGGAGTTATAGCCTCGTGTGTGCGCGCCAGCTTTCATCCATCCTCGGCCTTCATAAACATTGCCATCCTCGCCAACGACAAAGGAGTATCCGATGTCACTCCAGCCTGATGAAGCACAGGTGCATGTATGCGTGATTTAATGTACTTGTTTATAGATAGTTAGTATTATGTATTTTGAATCAATAACATACTACTCATTTAATTTGTGCACATACTACACATAGTAAATGGTATTAAATAAATACATCCAACAAAATTCAATGAAACTATACTGGGGAATTTCTAATATGTGAAAATATCAGATGGAATAACACTAGTATGTTCTTATATCAACAATTAAGCAACCATAAAAGAATAAATCTAGTTATTTGTAGCTGTTGTAGAAGTATAGTACTGGAACATGTTTCTCAAAATGCCATGTTTAGAAGAATAGATTTGTTTCCCCATTCGAGGCTCCGTCAGTCAATAGTCATTAGAATATCGAATCTCCCACTCCACTCAGTAAAACACATGGTATTTGAGAGAAAGAAAAATCTTAATACGTTATACATCCTCTATTTGTTTCTTTTTCTTTAAGAGTTATATCTGCAGCTATTGACGTTGTTGGCAACCTTAACCATGTGAACATCTCAATACAAACGCATCCAGAAACCACATTTTATAGTTGGTTTCTGTGGCCAAAAGCAGACTTGTCGATATTTTCGTGTTTTTTTTTTTTAATGCTTCTATGCCGCGTTTAGTGGCTAGTGAACGTCGAGATGAGCATCCGTACCTCTTGTGTTCATGTGGTGGCGCTGATAGCTGCGCACCTTGGCTTTACACGTGTACTCGGTGGTGCACGTGCTGCCCGTGCCGTGGTGGATGAAGACCTTTCCTGGAATCCTGCTAATCCGGCTGCTGCTTTTGCTTGGACGCGCTCCCCACTCTGCTCGAGTGATGATGTTGGGACAACCAGAAGGGACAGTGCCGCATTGAGAACTGCTTTCGGTAGACGGTTGAGAAGGTGTGTTCACAGAACATTGTTTGAAGTGTAGCCAGTTAGAGGCAACGAAAGCAGCCTGAAATTGTATCCAATCTGGAGATCTCGCACATATAGGCGGTAGGTTACTGTAAAAGACTTATATTTCGCGGACGCAAATTTCGCGCAAATGCTATAATTGACATATTTGCGGGAATTAAATTACACGGATTTGCACCCCAAAAAAATGGGGAAAAAAATATTCACTCACATAATGAACAAAGGTACTAATAGAATGTGCTCACCGGCGATTACGAACGCAACTAATTAAAATAGGATAAAGCCAAGTAATTAGTGATGACTAGGGCAACACGTGGCCTCAGACATCGTGAGTTGACTTTTGTTTATCAAGGTTAACAAGATTAGTTGAGAAGAAATTAGTCGGATTCATCCACAGGAAATACATTCTCAAGCTAATTAAATGATAGTTTGATAGATAAACACGAGTTGATTGCCGCTTATAACGTTTTACTCGAGTGGTGATTGCCGCTTGTAACGTTTCACTTGAGTGGTAAGAGTAG